>APFE030088678.1:0-10103 GCA_000404065.3 Pinus taeda
CAGACTCCCCACCTGAGATTCTTTCCCAGTTCAGCCCACTCTCTCAGTTCAGCCCACTCTCTCATGTATATGGTAATATCTTCTTCCTTGATGGGAGAGGAAAATGAAACCCAGGTAGAGCATGGGGAGGGTGCTCAACGGACCCATGAGAAAAGACCAGACTAAAATTTGCTCAAGCATGAGCATGTGACCAAACCACAAATAATATTGCAGGACACATTTTCTGCAAAGGCCTAAAACTGACATCCAAATTAGAGATTTGAGACATGAAAATTGCAGAGGACTCCAAAATTAACATTGACATTATGAATGGGGTGTCCTTCCCCACTAGCATTAACTTGTCAAGAATTATTACTGAAGATAAATCATTGACCTCAAACCTAAAACAATAAGTTTTATGCAAGTCTATATAACATTTAACTCATAAACCAATGCACTTACTTATAAGGGGGCTGATCTCAGCACAAGAGATTCAGATGAACAAATCATCTTGCAGTAATAGTCTCAGCATTAAGCAATATCTGGCACAATCTAAGCAAGGTTTTGTTGGGAGTTAGGAGAATCCACCAACAACCAAGCAGAAGTGATGACATTTTAATATATTATCAAGGTCTAGAAAATATCTAATCAAGGGGAATCAGAAGTTAATTTTAATTGGAGACTCCTCAATCATATTTAGGAAGAGATGTGAAACCCAAGTTAATCCAGATTGTTAACAGGAGGTTAAGGGATCTCAAACAGTTTTATGTTTATAGAATAAAACCAGGTTTTGAGGGCCTGCGATAGCCTGAATAATACCATAGAAAAGGAGATTGTGAAAATAAGTGTTGGAATGCTGAGTATAAATGGTGGGGGTTCCTATCAAACTCTTACCTCCCATGATATTAAGTTCTACAAGCCATAGGATATGAATGCTAATGAGATTATGGAAAAATGGTGTGTCACTTTTGAGTTCACCAGATGGGCAGTAAATTTAGCCAGACCTTATCTTTCATTCCTACGTGTGTGGGGGAGGAACGAATAATTAAATGAAATGATGGGCCTGAGCAGTGAAGGTGGGATTTTCTATTTACTCATGTTTGATATCTGCAGGCACTAAAGGAATGACAACTCAGTTTGATTTTTAGATTTAATATTACTTTCCTCAGTTCAGTAGTCTGGTAAGGTCCAGTGGTTTGGATTTAACCCATCTTTCCAAGTGAACTGGGCCTCCAATATTGGATTCCACCTCAGTGATATGACCTCATTTGATCCAAATGGAACACACTTGTATATGATAATGTAGCCCTAACGTTCAACTTTTAGGTAGACTATGGCCTGAGTGAGCATGTTTTCTTCTAAATCCAGGTCTTACTACACATTGTAAGGAAGTTGTTACCTGTGCAATTGTTATTGGTGTAGTACCCAGATTGTTGGCCAAAAAACGCTTATCTTCACGAAGATCTGCATTGTGAATACAATTCACCACTGAATCAGCTTGACAAGTTAGATATGTGTCTCATAAAATGCAGAGCAGGCAGCAGAGGTTGGAATGTTTTCAAAAATGCAGAGCAGGCAGCAGAGGTTAGAATGTTTTCAATCTGCTTTTGTAAAATGCTTGAACTGTGAGATGTCATCAGAGAATTCACCAATTTTACAAACATGACATGCTGATGAAATTCTTTCAGTGAGAAGTAATAAGTTAACTGTTCAAGATTATCATACTATCTGATTGAGAGGGAAATAGCAGGCAAAAGGTAAACATGATATAGCTAATTGCTTTAAGTTAGTTATTCTGGATGGATTTGGAAGTCCTATGAATTTACTTTGGTAATTTCTATACATTAATATGAAGGAATAATTAAATGAAATGATGGCTCTGAGCAGTGAAGGTGGGATTTTCTATTTACTTATGTTTGATATCTGCAGGCACTAAAGGAAGGACAAGTCAGTTTGATTTTTAGATTTAATATTACTTTCCTCAGCTCAGTAGTCTGGTAAGGTCCAGTGGTTTGGATTTAACCCATCTTTCCAAGTGAACTGGGCCTCCAATATTGGATTCCACCTCAGTGATATGACCTCATTTGATCCATCAATGGTATGCCTAGAAGTCACCGAGTACTTTCATTGGCATTGGGAAGTGCCTAAACATGAAGGTTATAAAAAAATGGAGGTCATAGGCACTATCTATTATGAAATTCTAGACTTGCTTCAAGATCAGAGGAGCACACGCCATATTGAGGATATAAAAGTGGCATTTTCTCACTACAGTAGCAAGATGACAAGCCCTATTGAATTTCAGCTCTACAAGAACACTAACCTATCAAAATTCGTGGCTCATCAAGACAGAATGCATCAAGAGTTCGGAGGACATAAGTATTGCTAGGAGCTCACATCCTCTGACTTCTCTTCCAAAGATTCTATCGATTCTGTTAGAGTAGCAGTTAAAGATAAAGAAATAGGCCAGCAATACAACCAATGGATTTGTTATTGATTGAAAAATTTCTGCTGAGTTTCTTCTTCTTATTATACAGTCTTGTAGATTATGCCCTCCACAAAATTACTATGATGTATGACCAATCAGCAATAATTTTCCTGTAGTTTTCAATGCGGAATTTATCTATCTGTGTGAAGAAAATGGCCAGCAATATATGTGGCCAAACTTACTTGATGATATCTATGTAGTCCATTCCTATTTCAAATGCTTGACTAAATATTGCTTCCAGTATTTGACTTCTGATTTGTTTATTTCTGTTTATTTCAATATTTTCTGTTCATCTTTTTGTAAATTTTATTTCAGATGTTTAATCAACAAAGTTTCTCTCAGATATATCTTGCCTTAATGGAAGATGATCTTATTCCAAATTTTCCGAGTGACAAACTTTGGAATCAGATTCCATAATTTGGGAATGAAAGGTTTTTCCTTGAGAGAGCTTGGATAGTGATTACTGATTATTCCAGGTGAGGGCAGAGTCTTCCCAAAACCTCTGGTCTTGTGAGATCCTATGTGCTGGTACTGGCCGAAAAGGTCTATCAGATTTCTTTAGCTTTTTTGCTATGTGAAAAGAGTAATGTTGTTTATGCACGCTTTAGAAGTATTGCAGACATAGAAGGCCTGGATAAACCTTGTGTAATTTCTCTGCTACCAGTGGTTTGTTGTTAGGACTATAATGTACCTGAAAGCAAATGGCTTGTTGTTAGGACTATAATGTACCTGAAAGCAAATGGCGAACCAATACTTCAATACTGATTTGACCTAAAATTAAAAGCAGAAATATAATAGACATCAAGCTCAAAATATCAAAAGTAAGAGCTAGAAGCATAAAATAAGTATTGGGCACACTCTCACAAGTTACAACCAAGAAGATTGTGGGCTTTTCCATCAAGCATAATGGCTTAAGCCAGCAGCATAAAAAACATAACTGAAACCAAGTTCATATGATACTGAAATTCCCAGTTCATACTTCAGAGAGAGGACAATAGCTTTCTCTAGCTCATCTATCTCTTCTTCAGATAATGAAACATGCATACCTCTGAATTATTCGGTAAGAAACAACCAGATGGTTTAGAAAGGTAATTCAGAGATAATTAATTGAACACATAAGACAAATTTTGAAAGGCCTAATTGGCTGTATTTATAAAAAGAAAAAAAGCTATTGCACATCCATGTTGTATTCCATAAGAAAGGTGGTACTTATATAACCCTTAGAATTCTTCGAGGGGACAGCTGAGCTTTCAGTCCTGCAAATGATGAATACATTAAAGAAAGTTGGGGACAACTGAGCTTTCAGTCCTGCAAATGATGAATACACTAAAGAAAGCCTCACTTAGTATCGTCCCTGGACCCAGTCCTCCTCTATCCATTAAAGAACCCCGACACTTGAGAATTTAATTATTCTCATTTTCTTTGTCTAATGTTAAGGTCAGATTGGGCTTTATCAGGCCAGTGAAAGTAGGGTCACAATCAGGGTTTTTCAGGGTTTTATTCTCATTAAGTGACATGTTAGGGTTTTATTCTCTTAAGTAACATGTTTGCAACTTTGCCCCTTGTGGGCCAATGCACCTCCACAAAGAGGGCATTCAAATAACAGAAGCCATCATGTGTTCCACCTTTTGATAGGTGGTAGATACTCAGCAGATTAAAGTCTGAAAGAAGAATTGTAAAGTCATTCTCTTACATCTGAGTGTAGTACCCTTTTGAAGCATAACGCTCCTGAAAAATCAATATAAAAGCATTTCTCTAGACAGAATGCATCAAGAATTCGGAGGACATAAGCATCTATATAACATTTAACTCATAAACCAATGCACTTACTTATAAGGGGGTTGATCTCAGCACAAGAGATTCAGATGAACAAATCATCTTGCAGTAATAGTCTCAGCATTAAGTAATATCTGGCACAATCTAAGCAAGGTTTTCTTGGGAGTTAGGAGAATCCACCAACAACCAAGCAGAAGTGATGACATTTTAATATATTATCAAGGTCTAGAAAATATCTATATTACAGCCAAGAAGATTCTGGGCTTTTCCATCAAGCATAATGGCTTAAGCCAGCAGCATAAAAAACATAACTGAAACCAAGTTCATATGATACTGAAATTCGCAGATCATACTTCAGAGAGAGGACAATAGCTTTCTCTAGCTCATCTATCTCTTCTTCAGATAATGAAACATGCATACCTCTGAATTTTTCGGTAAGAAACAACCAGATGGTTTAGAAAGGTAATTCAGAGATAAGTAATTGAATGCATAAGACAAATTTTGAAAGACCTAATTGGCTGTATTTATAAAAAGAAAAAAAATTATTGCACATCCATGTTGTATTCCATAAGAAAGGTGGTACTTATATAACCCTTAGAATTCTTTGAGGGGACAGCTGAGCTTTCAGTCCTGCGAATGATGAATACTTTTAACTTTAAGAGGCGTGCACTGATTCCCTTTAACTTGGAACTAATTTTGGACAACTCTGCATTCCTAAAGAGCCCACCTCTTTCACACAAACACAACACAGAGAAGCCTACGCAAAAACACTCAATTGGAAATCCACAATCCACATCTCTTTCAGTTTAGAGATGTTTTATGAATGACTTCTATTTCCTACTTAAAGTCTAGGCACTTTACATGAGGAAAGGATTGGTAACAGCATAGTTCTATAGGAGTGTAGTTATTTCCATCAGAGCACATTAGACCAGGTATTCTCACATGCAAAACTAGGCACAACAATCAAGATAAGAATTAGGGTATTAGGGTTAGGATTTCTTACCTAGCCTACAGTGAACTGATTTAGGGTTTGTGATTGTAAATTCTAACTGATTTCCTTTTCTATAAAGGAGATATAGGATGGGCCACTCAGATGATTAGTGAGTTTATGTGTTTGACCTATAGCATTAGAGGCTATAGTTTTCCAGATATAATAAAACAGTGATGCAGATTTAAGATCTTTGCTTTCCATTATATTTTTGTAGTGTTTCCAGCAGCATGTGTTTCTAGATTCTAATATTCAGAGATTGCAGTTTTGATAGGTTTCAGTTTTTAAGCTATCTAGGGCTTATTTATAATTTCAGTGCAGAGTCAGCTTATCATGGCTTGAGAAATATCAACATGAGACTACATGGTATTGAAGAATATTTGGCAAGCCAACATCTTCGCATGCTCATGAATTGTTCAGTCAAGAAAGACATCAAAAATAAGTCTTTGGTAAGGGATGTGCACTTGGCAGAGACAGCCCTACTCAAGTGTCATTCCACACTTGCTATGATCAAGAGGTAGGTCCTTAACCACTGGCTTCATGCTGACAGAGATGAAATCTGATCACGGTAAAACTCCCAATCCAAAAAACCAGTTTTGATTTAGGCTAAAGACATCAACCAACATACGAAACAGTAAATTAAAGAAACTTAACTACGAAGGGATATCTGAATAAAAGATACATAACATCCTGGCTATATAACGGTGCATATAAACACAGAACAGCACAAACGTTGAATTCAGTATACCATTCTGCATGAGCCCTATATCATAAATCTGAATACACAATTTTTTATAAACATTCATGCAATAACTAAGAGTGTAGGATGTCATTCTACGATACTCATGATTTTAATCGAACTTGCAATATCAAACAGAATAGAACCCGTTCAGGGTCCTATGTATGCATGCCCAAGTAAAAGAGACAAAAAGAAACAAAGAAGCTCTGGGCTCTGAATTTGCAAGTAGTTTATACCTCTATTAAACTTCTGGCCAAGTTGAGTTTCACAGTATACTGGGTATACTATACCTTTTATTCTGTGAATTCTCCTCTTCTGGCTTTGCTGTGCGCACTGCCTGCGAACTCTCCTCTCTTACTCGCTGTGCTGCGCGCACTGCTCCTCGTACCCTTCTCTTTAATGGAACGTAAACATCGTCTTATTTCTTTTAAAATATATATATATATTGCATGCATGCGATGCAAAAGCTAGAGATGAGATGTTGTTGTAAACTGGAGAAGAGTTGATGATATGCCACTAATATTTCTTTTTTTTTTTTATAATCATTTTTTTAAAGAATAATTGCATGCAAATAATGATAAGGTAAAACTGGAATAACGTATATGTTAATCTATTTTGTTAAAAATAATATAATAAATAAAAAATATATCCATAATCCAATAAACTACCATTGAAATGCATTAAATATCGCCTTACTTACCATTGGAAAGCATTAAATAATTGCCTCATGGTCAGATTTTAAATAAAATTTGGTTTCATATTTTTTATTAAAAAATAATTCAACTGATTATGTTAATTTGAACTTTTAAAAATCAATTAAAATAATCTGTTTATTTTAACCTAAAAATTAACTAAAAAATAATATTTTAAATTTTAATATTATTAAAAAATATTATATATAATTTGAAAATATTAAATTAAAAAGGTTTAAAAAGTTTTGGAAAAATATTCCTATGCTCAAAAAGTTTGGAGAGAAGCCTCCCAAGCTCACTATAATTTTGACAATGGAAAAGGCTAGGAAGGTCAATATTGCAACAAAGATTTTGAAACTGAGATCTAATGTGGTTGTGGCACTCTAAGAAGAAGTGATTTTCATCCTGGATGTTCGTATTCTCACAGAGATGGCAGAACCTTTCCATCCATGGTTTTTTAGGAACCGCCCAACCAAGTGTTTCACTATGGAGCTCATGAGAGTTTGTTCTAATCTTGGCTATATTAATTTTTTTCTTTGACCTAGTTAAAACAGAGATACTTTTGATCTTCTAGGGTGGGGTTGATGACCTCCTTATAATATCTTAATTTTCTTTTAGCTGCTAAATCTTTCTCACACCACATTTTTATTTTGAACTTAGAAGTAACAATATTTTTAATGTTATTAATGTTTTGCAATGCAACATTCTTGTGGATCTCCCAATGGTTTAACTAGGCCCTAGTGTCTTTATACCAACCTCGTTTGAGCCTTAGGTGGTTTTGGCTAGAATTTAAAGCTAGCTTAGGAAGTCTATGGTCTCCTATATTATTGAGTTTGTGCTTGTACAACAAAAGCCTAGTCATAGTGAGGCTCTGGATAAGGGAAAGACCCACTTCTATAAGGAGAATAGGATAGGGTGTGTTGCTTTTGATTTTGAGGTTATACGTTATAAAACACTTATGGATTTGCTCAATCTTTCTCAAGGATTCTCTAGAGATGCTACAACCCCAAACCTCACATCCATTTAAGATAACCAGAGTGACTAAAGTTTCAAAGATGAACTTCTTTCTATCCCACATTACGAGGTTTGTCGTTTTACAATTATTTTCAAGACCAAAATAAGCTTTCCATCCCCCATTAATCCTTTTCTCAATGCTATAGTTCTAGTTGAGCTTGTGATGAATATCAATTCCTAGATACTTGTAGGAAGGCACTTCCTCCAAGTTATTATTGTCATACATAAAATTAACGGAAGTGTCCTTCTTGAATTTGATAAAACACCATTAATCTCAATGCATCAAATAGAAGAAAAAGAAAAAAACAATTAAGATAATCTTATACCTTCTATTATTATATTTAATTTTTTTAATAATATTTTTTTCACCTCTATAATTAATTTTATTTTAGTTTGTGAGGGTTATACATCTCTCATGCCTCCCATTATGCAGAGTTTATATTTGTAATATTGGTGATGTCATTAGAGTTTAATAAATTTTTATTATAAATAAAAAATATAATATAAAAAAATATTTATATTAATTTTTTAACAAATTATTATATTAATTTATTTTAGATTTTTGTGATTTTATATTTAGTTTTGGATAAAAATAATTTAAGATTAATCATATCAATGAAGTTGTCGGTGAAAAAACTTCGAAACTATGAAAAATCGGCTATCAGAATATTGTAAAATTATATAAAAATAATAACTAAAAATTTATTCAACTAATTTTTAAGGCTAATTCCTAACAACTATTTTTTAATGGCTAACTCTAGAACCAGATGTATTTTGCTATTAAATATTCTAAAGTGACTGATTTTTTCACCTTTGTCCTTGAGGATAAACCACAAATTAAAATGGTTGAAAAACATTCAACTAAACTCTTGATGTGATTAAAATCTAAAAAATTATCAGATTTAATATTTATTTAATAAAAAATATAACTTAGAAAATTAAAATATATATATATTATATATATATATATATATATATATAAATAAAATTTTGATTAAACATTAAATTGTTTTAAAATTAAATATTTGAAACTATTAAAAAAAATTTAAGAAGAATTTTTTTTTAATGAATTAAATAAAAACTTTTTTTTACATACCCAAAATAGTAAAAAGATAATGAAAAAAATAAATCTCACTAGTTAAAAAAAGGTAAATTTATAGAAAAAAAATAACAAAACAATCAGTCCAATCCATAGTTATCATACTCATAACTACGATAGTAATGTCCACTTTAAGAACTTGTTTACTAATATCATGGTATGATTTAAGAGTTTCATGCAAGTGATTTGTTGCGGTGGGAATTTTTTGTGTGTGAATAAAATATGATTTTGAAGCGGAAGTAATTTTTAAGGAATTTTTTAACATTAAAACAAAAAGAACATTTAATAAAAATAATTGTAGACATTTTTTCGAAATATTGAGTACTATAAAATTGAAGAAAATAATAAATAAATATATCTATTTCAACTTGGTATATATGATAAATATTTTACGAAGTATTATTATAATTAAAAATTTTATATTTTGAAATAAATTGAAATATTATTTTCATATTTTAAATTTGTATTTATGTTTGGAATTTTACATTACATTAAAATTAGTATAAATATTTTATCAATGTGGTGGATATACGTTAATAGATATATATGACGCATATTTACAACCACATTTACTTATGTGGTTGATATACACCAATAGGCATATATCAACCATATTAATAATTATTATGTGTATTTTGTTAAATATTGGGTAGGGGTCCCCTAGGTCCAAGTTTTGTCTAAGTCATGTAAAGTCTCTGCATTTTGATGAGCAGAGTGTGACTCGCACAGAGTTCTGGGAGTCAAAGGGGCTTTAGGGCGGGTCAAAGCCCCTTATTTTGTAAATGGATGGGATAAATTCGACTATTTTAAGCTCCGCCCATGGTTTGTGGACCATGGTATTGTAAGGGACAATGATATATAAAGCGTTGTCTTAGTGAGTTAAAGGCATTATTTTCATGTTATGATATGATTTTGGGTCTGTAATTGTGATATCTTTCTATATTCGGGCGAAGGGGTAGGCTCCTGCAGCTGTGTGCGCGGAGACCTTGGTAAGTTTGCAACTGTGTGCACAGGCCCTTGCAGTTGTGTGCATAGGGTCAGAAAGATTGTAACAACGAAGATTTGAAATAATAAAGAAAAACTTGGAACAGATTTGTGTATTTTTATATGTTCACGTAGTTTCTATGTTTCTACCTGATTAAGGTTCGCTTTTGTATATTTCTTCTATAATTGCATCATGAAGGTTCAACTCCTATTTTACATGATGAATAATGCATGTTAAACTAGTTATGCGCAGCTTGCAAGTTTGTTAAGTAGGAAAACACTCTACAGTTGTAAGAATAAGGTTAATGGATTGTGAAGGTCAAATTAAGCCCTAAACTGAAAGAACC
>APFE030088679.1:11751-47179 GCA_000404065.3 Pinus taeda
TGTCAGCTCTAAATGCCTCTAGATAATAACTTAATAATGCGCAAAACGAATAATAATGATTATAGACACTTAGTACGGGCATAAAATTATTCAGTTAAATCATGAAAATTTGGACAAAATGGAGACTCAACAGTCAATTACTATAATCTTTGGATTTCCACAACACTTTTTAATTGTTTCCATAAATGTAGTAGCAATTGTACTAGATTTAAAACGATGAGATAATGCAAAAAAGTGTGCATACTTGGTATGTCTATCAACTACCGCCATGATCACACTCTTTCCTTCATACTTGGGTAAACTTGTGATAAAATCCATTTAGACCTCTTTCCAACGCCGAATTGGAATGGCTAATGGTTGTAACATAGCTAGGGGCTCAATTCAAAAAGAATATTTTGTTTGAGTTGGTAATTCTTACAAATATATAAGTGATATTTATACCATAATGAATCATTTTTCCAGCTAAATGTATCATATGTACTCGGATTTTGCTGCAAATTTTGAATGAGTGACCACACCTCTTCATCATTCTTCCATTCATCCCTTGCTCTAGTTATCGACTCATATTGGATAATAGAAATGGAACAAAACAATGCTTACACATCCCCATCCGTTTTAGGGAGTGCATCTGCAAAAACAAATGTCTTCCCTTTTTTGTATATGAGTTCAAAGTCATAAACCAACATCTTTGTCACTCATTTTTCCTACTCTTATGAAGATAATATTTGTTCCAAAAAGTATTTAAGACTATCATGATCTGTTTTTACCTTGATGTGTCTTCCCATTAGGTAAGGTCTCCATTGCTTTAGTGCATGTAGTATTGCCAACATTTCCTTCTCATAAATAGGTTTGTGTAAATACTTTCCTTTGATTGGACGACTTTTAAAAGAAATGGGTCTTCCTTCTTGCATTAAAACAACACCAATTCCATTTCTTGAAGCATCACATTCCACAATAAAAGTTTTTGTGAAGTCTGGTGTAGCTAATACCAGTGCTTAGCACATTGCCTCTTTAAGATGTTCAGAGGCCTTTGTTGCTTCTGGAGTCCAATAAAATGCATCTTTCTTCAGTGATGATGTTAGAGGTGTTTCTATTCTCCCATAATTCTTAACAAACTTATGATAATACCCCGTCAACCCAAGAAATCCTTGAGGATGCTTTATGGTTGTGAGGATTTTCCATTCCATAATGGATTTAATTTAGTTACGGTCTACCTTAACACCCTCATGAGATACAATATGACCCAAATATGCCACCTCTTATACTCCAAAGAAACATTTGGAGGTTTATGCATATAATTATTTCTCCTCCAATAGTTTGAGCACCCTGTCAATATGTTGAACATGATCCTTCCAAGACTTGTTGTAGATTAGTATATCATCAAAAAATACTAACTCAATTTTTCTAAGGAAGGATTTGAAAATGGAATTCATCAAAACTTGAAATGTGGAAGGCGCATTAGTAAGGCAAAAAGGCATGACCAAAAATTCATAATTACCCTCATGAGTTCTGAATGTTGTTTTCAGAATGTCTTCAGTCTTCATTCTAATTTGATGATATCCTAAATGAAGATCCAACTTGGTGAAGTAAATTCTCCATGTAATGTCATCCAACATTCATCAAGATGACAGAATGAAGAATTTATACTTTAAATAGTGATCTTTTTGAGCACCCTATAATATAGAAACATATGATGATTCCATCCTTTTTGTGCACCAAAAACTACTAGAGCAGAGAAAGAAATTTGACTAGGTTGAATTATACCAGCCTCTAGCATTTCTGCAACCATACGTTCAATTTCACTCTTTTTGGAATAAGATACTTGTAAGGCCTAATGTTTGGAGGAACACTTCCTGGAATAAAGTGAATAGCATGATCATGATCACGAATAGGTGGGAGGCCTTTGGGAGTCTCAAAAACCTTGGAATGATCGTCCAAGACTTTTTGGAGATCTGGAGAAATAGATGATTTCGATGATTGGACCTCTAGTGAGCATGATTGTACAATTACTCCCCATTGTTCTTTCTTCAGAAGATTTGTCATTCCATTAGATCTAATTATCCTTCTTGGTTTCCTTGCGAAACCCCTTAATTCAACTTCCTTTCCTTCCCAAAAAAATTCAAGAAAAGTTCTTGAAAATTGAAAGTTGTTGTCCCCAAAGATTGTAACCATTGGACTCTTAGTACAACATCAAAACCACCCATTGAAATGGAAATCATTAGACTATTCAATACATATTCCCTCATGGCTACCTTGATATTATGGCACTTTCCAGAGAAATTTATAGTTCCTCCATTTGCAACCATCACTTGACACTATGGTGTTGGATATAGGAATCAATTCAATTCCTTGGCTATCTTACAATGAATAAAAGTATGGGTAGTACCCGAATCAATCAACACTTTTTTTTTTTCTTGATATATCCTTCTATCTCAAAAGTTTGAGGAGTGGCAATTCCTGCCAATGCATTACAAGATATGGTGAGATTCATTTCTTCTTTCTATGGGGTTGGTTCTTGGTGTATATCCTCATATTTTTATGTTTCTTGCTCTTTTTCTTCCTCCTCTTCACAATCTATATAGAATAATTTCTTCTCAGCACACTTATGAACTTTAATGTATTTTCTATCACAAATATAACAAAGCCCTTTTTGTCCTTTTTCCTCCAATTTTTGTGGTGTCAACCTTGTAGGTTGTGGAAGAGTAGGAGCAACAACACTTCCATATTTATAGGTGTGAGTGGTAGGCTTCCTTGTTGCCTTAATTTGTTTTTCAACTTTTCTTGCAACCCTGAATGCCTTCTTCAATGAATCAGGTTCCCAAAGGCGAGCCTCATGTTGGATGATATCTTTTAAATTCCCTATGAATACATCAATCCTATGCTCCTCTCGAATATCGATTACCCTAATATTCAATTTTTGGAAGTCTTCAATGTGCTCCCCCATTGAACCCTTTTGTTTGAGATTTATCAATTGGAGAAAGAAGGTGTTTCTCTTTTTATCTTAATGATGTGATATCATTTACTCCATAAACATTTACCAGGTGATAAGTGGTTTACGATAACAAATCCATCTATAACATACAAACTGATTGGGTTCTAAATATAAAGATGCAATACATACTTTTTTTGAGGGTTACACATCCTATAGATCAAAATATTTCTCTATCTGTAGTATACATGTTACTAGATTCTTTCCATAAAAATTACTCATATAGATATTTGAAATTTTGTGTTTCTTAAACCCCCTATTGGAGTCTCTAAAATCGTAATTCATATTCCTTTTGTCCTCATCATGATTTTCATGGATTACCTTGTCCCCACAGGGAAGCCTTTCTTGCAATAACTTTGTAAAACCTTCCTTCAAACCTTCCATGTATGCTTTTAAACCATTCATGTCACCTTTTATTTCTAATTTTAAACCATCAATTTCCCATTTTAGTTCATCCTTGGTTTCTCTTTCTGAGAGCGAGATTTGTTGCACTTCGTCCCGTAATTTTGATATATCATGTTGCAATTCTTCCTCTTCATGCATTATAATAGAGATTTCGGAGGGATTAATGGGTGTAGAATTATTTTTCTTTGGAGGAATTTTAGAACCTAATACTTATATATATGCTTCATTATGCCCTTGGGGTCTCTTCAAACTGATTTTTCAAACAAAATTATTCAATTTTTAAAACAAAATACACACCTTTTTCTTTCTTTTAGGAGCTTGATCTTGAAATTGTTGTAACTCTGTAATTTTGGATATCCAAGTTCTATTTTTTTTTCTTGTGGTAGCCCTCAGAGTCTTATTTCCAACCCCACAAGTCTTATTGAGATTGGATTCTTCAAGAAGGAGTTATGCCAAATCTCCCATGATGACCTATTTATGGATTGGTTCAGTAGAGTGAAGTTGTACGAAATTTCACGTGTCTCTGTTTCAACGTTCAACCATGAAATTGATATACAACAAAATGTAGTCTATTCCCTTTCCACCACTATTTACAAAATTCAAATCTAATGCTTGAAACAAAAGTTATGATGATTTTCCCTAGGTCACCTGTTTGCAACTGAATTCTAGAGCCTGCAAACACCCTAACTTTCTCATATTATATCTCCGAAAATATAGAGAACCAAGATATGAAATTCTGGCATGAAGTTTACCAAGATTTCAAATCCACGTTGTTGCAATTTCAACTTCTGAATCTTCATAGAAAAAAATTATAGTGAAAATTACATGACGTCGGGTTTGAAGCAGCGAAACCCTAGAATCCAAAGCTCTGATACCAAATGTTATGCAACCATCTCACAAAAACATAGATCAACGACTTAAAAAGTGTCCTCTTTGAGGGGGAAACCTCCTTTAAATTACATAAATGAACAATTATTGGATGATACAAACGCAAATACCTCCTTTATATATATAGGAGTCTAAGGGCTCATAATATAATCAGAGCCTACATAACAATAGTAATGTAAGGGCACAACAATAATAATAGTGGGCTTCCACTGGGAACAACAATAACAATATGGGGGCTTACATGGGCACACCAATAAAAATAAGGGGGATACACTATTATAATAAGGAGCTAATAGAGACAACATCTTTCAAGGTGGCCCTTAGTTTATGAACTTGGTGGGTCTCTTTATGAAACCTTGGTTCCCATATTCAATCCAAGAAAGGATTATTTTACCTTCCTGACAGTCTGGATTAGGATTTACCCTCTTCCCCATGAATATTGGGACCATAAATATTGGATCACATGTGCAATAAAATTGGGTGCTTTTCCATCTTGTTAGACATTACAAAAAAATGAAGGTACACCTCTTATGCTTGGCTCTGTGTATACTTGGATCTCACCAAACCCTTACCATCCAACATTTACCTGAGTTGTGAAGATATCGTTTAGGAGAAGCCAATTGAATATGAGAAAATTCTCTTCTCCTGTTGCCATTTTCATGTATATGGTCACCAATTTAGACACTTCCTAGAAAATCCTCCACTACAACTTTAATCAGACAATACGAATGCAACTAAAAATTATTTGGACAATGATTTTACTACTGTTCAGGGAAAAAGGAAAGCAATTAAGACGTGAGGAGAAGGCTCTTCAGGGAAAGGATATCAAGGCTAAAATTGATTTATAATCCTTCAACACATGAAGGACAAAGATATGCCTCCCTAGGAAACACCATCAACCAATCATCTTCAGGATCCTCCCACCCAAGAAGACTTGCCCAACACAAAGGTTGATTAGGTCCTTAAGTGTCACGAACCTACATTAGAGCACATATATCTTGACTAGGGAACTCAAACTCCAATGGAAGAAGAATAATTAGAATATTTGGATCTACAAACCTAGACCTTCAGAAGATTGCACAAGAATGGAGGAATAAGGACCCATCTAACATCCGAGAAGATTATATTCAAATTGTTGTGAGAGCCTATCTTCAACATCAAGACCTGCTTCTCCATTGAGTCAATACTCTAGGTACTACTTCTTCTCCTTCCCCTTCCTTTTCCTCATAGGGTATGAAAAAAATTCCCCTGGGGATTAATCCATCTCAACCAAAGAGCGTAAGAGAGAAGGTCACAAATATAACAATCAACTTCTCCAATACCTAGGTGAATTTTTGGTTAATTTAGGAAGAGTTTCTCCCATGAATACCCTATTCACCCCTCTCAAAAAATATTAATGATGAAGGTCATATCTTGGAATGATAGGGGCCTAAATGGTTGGTCCAAGCATTCCGTCCTTAAGAAAAAAATATCCTTTGAGAAACCTCATATTATGTTTCTTCAAGAGATTAAATGCGCTAGTGATAGTCTAAGACAAATAATAAATTACTTATGTAGAAATTGTGATGTCATAGCCCAATGTGCGTCTGGGGCATTGAGAGTTTTGAAAATGCTTTGGCACCCATCAAATCTTAATCTAAGAGACTCATTCTCCCTTCCTAGAATCCTTATTGCTCATTTTCAACCTATTGGTTCCTCACAACAGGGCTTCATATCCAATGTCTATGGTCCTCAAATCTCTTTCAAAAAAAGAACCTTTATAGCCCATATTTCAGTCATTACTCACCTAGTCGATCCAAGTCATTGGATTATGGGGAGGGTGGATTTTAATCTCATTCATTCCCTACAAGAAAAAGGGGGTGGTAGAAGAAGACTCAAAGAAGAAGTTGTACTCTTTAACTCTTTCATAGATAATTCCGACATGATAGATATTCAAACTACTGATGGAATTCACACTTGGAACAACCAAAGGGGTGGCACACAATAGGTTTCATCTAGGTTGGACCAGTTCTTTGTCTCATAATCCATTTTCCTTGTAGATATCACAGTCGAGGCTTCAATTATACCAGACTATGGATCAGACCATTGACCTAGTGCTCTTCAGCTGGGCTAGACTTGCTCGCCTTGCAACAAGCCTTTCCACTTTGAATCTTTCTTGCTTCTCCATCCAAACTTAATTTCTAATATGGACACCTAGTGGTACTATTCGAAACCCATATTGGGTTGCATCATGTGTCACTTCAAAGAAAGCCTCAAATACATCAAGCACAAAATAAAGGAGTGGAATGCCAAGGACATTAGAAATATTTTCAATGATAAAATACAATTGGAAAGAAAACTGAGTGAGCTGCATCAAGCTATTATTCAGGAAGGTAGAACATAAGTGATATTAACAACATAAATAGAATTGAGGCAACAATTAGAGGAAATACTTTACAAGAAAAAATATCAGGTGAAATGGATGAAAGAAGGGGAGTGCAACACCAAATTATTTCATGAATCAATGCACCATTATAGGAAGAAAACTCATATTCATCGCATTTGTAATGAGAAAAATGAAGACATGGATAATCATGAGAACATCACCCAGGTCTTCTCTCAATACTTCTCTCTTTTAACTAATCCATTTTTTTATAGGTGAGATAAAATTAAAAAAATAACACAACATATCCCCATGCTAGTGACTGAAGAGTAGAATTCCCCCTTACTCAAGGAAATATCCTGTCAAGAAGTGAAATAAGTGGTTATGAATATGCCTAGAGACAAAGCCTCAAGCCCATATGGCTTCACAACTGAATTCTTCCAATCTTTTTGGCCTATTCTTGGCACGAATGTTTGGCTGGTTGTAGAACACTCTTGTTTCTCGGCATCACTACTCTCGCCCTTTGATGCCACTTTCATCTTTTTCATGCCCAAATCCTCCAAGGACTTGTCTCCCTCTAAATTCCACCTAATAGCCTTATGTAATGTTATCTATAAAATAATCTCTAAGTCCATTTCCAATCATCTCAAACCGCTCCTCCCTTCCCTTATCACCCATGAACAACCATGCTATGTTGAAGGGAGGAAAATGCTTGATAGTATCATTCTTGCTCAATAGCACATCCACTCCCTCCTCACCTCCAAACATCCTAGAATGATTATTAAGCTCTACATGTCAAAATCCTTTGATAAAAATAGTTGGAAATTCATTTATCACAACCCCTTAACCTATGGGTTTCATAAAAAGTGTGTTTCTTGGGTTATGGATCTCATCTCCAAAGTATTTTTCTCCATATTGATCAATGGATCCCCATCTCTCATCCTTAGCCACTCCGAGGGTATAAGGGAATGTGACCCTATTTCCCCCCGCATCTTCTTGATGGTTGTTGAAGGATTGAGTTGCTCCATTCGCAATTATCTCTCCTAAAAGTGCCTCAAAGGCCTCCCAGTTGGTTGTAATCATCAATGCTTAGAACACCAAAAAATTATGGATGATAACATGGTTATGGGTTACCCTTCCCTTTAGGAGGCCCTGGAATTAAAAATAATCCGGGACACATTTACAGCAGCCTTTGGAATGGATATCAACAAATTCAAGTATCAAATATTTTTATTTAACTCTCCTCCTATAGTTCAAGTCCATATTTCTAGTCTTCTTGGATTTTAAAAGAGCTCCCTTTTGTCTAAATACTTAGGCACCTCTCTGGCCATCAATCCTCTTCGCCAATCTATATGGAAAGAATTTTACTTGAAATTGAAGGAAAATCATCTAGCTGGACTATTAGAGCCTTGAATCTTGCAGTTCACTTCACCAGTCTAAAAACTTTCCTGCAGTCTATGCCTACCTATCTTCTCTGAGCCCTTATAGCTCCTAAATCCATTCTCAACAAACTTCACAATCTTCAATGATCCTTTCTCTACGGAGGAGCATCGCTGGAGAGGAAATGGGCTTTAATAGCCTAGGATAACCTATGCCTTCCCAAAAGTTTAGGAGTATTAGGTCTAAGAGACCCTTTGGTATTATTTAAGGACTTAAGTGCAAAAAAATGGTGGCGGTGGCTACAAAACCCTTCAGTTTTGTGGTTCCAAATGTGGACTAAAAAATATGCATAGGGTCATCACTCCTCTCAGCTAGTCAGAATGTCAAATGGAAACAAAGGATCTCAAATTTGGAATGCATCCTAGAAGAATAAAACTTTGATTCAAGATCACTGCTTCTTGGAAGTGCACAATGATTTAATAATTTTACTTTGGGAGGATTCTTGGAACCAGTGGTCCAGGCTTTCATTTTTGGTTAACTCCTCACATATCAAGGATAACCTCCACCAATGAGGGCTTTCATTAGTATCCCATTACTGGGACCCTCATTTGACTAACTTTCCTCGACACATCTGGAAAATCCATTCACTTGAATCTGCAAGATCTCATGAAGAAAGAAACAGTCTTTGGTGCCCATCTTGGCCACCCAAAATATTCCAATACAGGATGAAAATGATATATTAAAATAGGGATACACAACATTAGGGAAATTCAATATTAAGAAGGCATGTTGACTTCTTCCTCAAGCTCATCAGATAGATCCCATTCATGTCTAGAAACACATTTGGAAAATGAAGCATTGGCCCAAAATTACTCAATTCCTATAGCTTCTTTTGAAAATCAAGAATTCAACTTGAGAAAAATACAAAAGCGTGGCTTCATGGGCCTTCAATATATCATCTATGTCTGACTCAAGCAGAAGATAAGAATAACCTTTTTCTAACTTTTTCTTTCTCTTCTTCGATTTGGGAATGATTAGCCACCTATTATAGGAGATCCAATCTTGTGCCAGACTAGATTCCAACCTCTCTTGAAAACTGGAGAGATTCTCCCTTCAATAGTCCCATCCTAAACTAAGCCTAGTTTCTTATCCCTGGTTTCATCACTTGGAACATCTGGAAAGAGGGAAATTAGAGAATCTTCAAAACCTCTTCATCCTCATTAGAGGTTCTTCGACATCTCATTCTTTCTTAGCTTTAGGAAAAATAACCTCCTCATAATGGACTTCTCAGGATTGGGAATGTACTCCTACTGAAAAAGAGATTATGTGACTCCTTGGGATCAAAACTCAAAATTCCCCTCAGTGATCGGTAATATCCTCCTCTTTGCGATCTAATATCCCATCAACATGGTCTCCCCCACCCCCAAGTTTTATAAAACTTAATTTCGACGGGGCCGTACGTGGTAATTCAGGACTTTCTAGTTATTGTGGGGCTTTTAGAAACAACTAAGGACAATCCTGGTGTGTATGTAGGAAAAATCGGCTTCACCACCAATAAAGAAGTAGAGCTCTAGGCCATGGAGAATGGTCTTACCATTTATCTCCGACACAACTATCACCAGTTGCACAAAGAGACATAATCATTACTCATAATCTCCATCTTGAAAATGTTTCAATTTGAATCATCCTTATCTAAGATCTCAAGAAGATTGTGCATAGAATATCATAGTGCCAAAGTAGCATCCCTTCTTAAGAACATATCCGTTCCCATTTTATCACACATTCGTTGCTCTGATAAAAAGTTCGTGGATCTCTTGGAAAATATTTCTCTTGACTATAATATTAATACTCTTGAACTTAGCTATCCATAATCAATCCCATCTCATCTAAGGTCAACATATCTCTCTATTGATAAACAATACTATTCACCCACCATGGGTGATAATTCTCTCCATCTGGACTAACCATGTGAATCTATCATAGATTTAACAACCATTTGGTTCTAGCAAACTCCACAACAGGTTGGCACAATTTGTTTTATTTCATAGTGATGCATGTACTCTCTCAATCTAGGTTTTGGTACAAGCTCTCCCTCATAGCTTGTAGGTTAATCATGGTGGCTCATAATTATGATGAATGGTATTCATTAGGTTTTTTTAAGGGAAGCGTCATGGCCAACACACACTTTTCTTAAGTCTATTTACATACCAAGTGTGCTTCTAAGTAAAGTCATTTCTCCCTTCTGCAATGGTTTTTCCTACCTCTCGCCATGCCCACATTTTTTATTATCTCCCTTGATTCACTGGTTGCTCCTTTCGTTGGTTTGCACTGGTCCTCGTAAAGGTGGAGTGTCAGTATTGTCATAATTCTATACTTCGACACTTTTCAACCTCCTCTGGGAGCATGGGGAACATGGGGTATTTGCTAGCATTTTAGATTCTATGTAATGGTGCATATATCACAGAGGGTTCTTGACTTCTTCTCAATGAGTAGGTGGCTTTGAGTATTCTTCAATTGAAGCGAAGCTTTCCTATTAAGTAGCAATGGCTTCTAGTTTTTAAATTGGGTCTCAGTATTATAGGCTCAACTTTGCCAATTATGGAAATTGAAAGCCTCCCTCTTGTGTCTCATGTAACTCATGGCTCCCAACAGGGGGTTTTCCATGGTCCATGCTTGGCTCATGCTCCATCTCTTTAGGGATAGTGTTGATGGGATAACTGAATCTCACGGGCTTACTACGACAACTCTTGGGTGGCTCAAAGTTGATATTGAGGCTTCTAAACAACATGTGGTCAGTGAGGGGTCTGTTTCTGTATGATTTTATAATAGTTCATCATGGTATTCCCTTCATCATGATTTTTCCTGCTCTATGGTTGCTTCTTGTCATGGATGTGCTTCTTGTTGAACCAATGATTCGAGGGTGGCACAGTTGAGGTCATCTTTACACCTATGGTTTTCACTGTGGTTCATCCAAATTAGTGGTGCCTCTCCATACCAATGGTTCTCTGCATGACACTTCCACATTTTAGCAAAGCCTAATTTTTTGTTTTAATTGCTAATGGGTAGCTCAATTTTGTCACAATTTAGTCATATATACTCTGCCAAGTAGAGCTCCCATAATTCTACTCTCTTGCATGTCTATGTATTCAGGGTTTATGTTTTCTTTTTGTCATCCAAATTGAACAAAGTTACTGATCTCTCTCTCTCTCTCTTTTTTGGGATAAATTTTCAACATTGAAAAAAATGGTTGTAAAAGCCAATAAAAACCATTTTTTTTTGTGCAAAAGACAACTTGAAAACAAAAAGTTTTGATGCTCGAACAACATATTTCTTTTCGCGACAACTTTTCAATACATTTTAATAAGGGTGTTAAAGATAAAATATCACGACTCCAAAAAACCTTAAAGTTCCAACGATTTTCAAGCATGACATTAAAGATAAAATATCATGTCTTTGAAAAGCCTTAAAATTCTAATGAATTTTAGGCGTGACATTAAATATAAAATATCATGTTTTTGAAAAAACTTAAAATTCCAACAATTTTCAGACATGATGCTAAAGAAAAAATACTTATAATTGTTTTCAACCATAGCATTAAAGATAAAAATATTAAGACTTAAAAAACATTAAAATCTGAATGAAATAGTCATTATACCAAGAGTCATTTCTTTTTTAAATGCTAAATGTATAGTGATTTTAAAATCTTAACCTAAGACAACTTGACACATTGCAACAAAAATTTAAAAATCAACGCAATGTAGGCAAACTGAGTCATTGTAATGAAAACTTAAAAACCAACCATGAAATTAACACATTGTGGAGGTGGACGCGATTCATTATAACAAAAACTTTATAATCAACTATGAAATTGACACATAATGAGATCGGGTTGCTATTCAAACATCGACATAGACTCACAGAAAAAAATAAATAAATAAACAAAATAATAAATAAATATAGAAATAAATAAAAATGAAAATACAAAGAAAACAAAAATTCAAACATGGAAAAAAATAAAAAACAAAAACAAAAAAACACAAAAACGTTTTAAAAAATAATAGGAAGTAATAAAGATTAAAAAAATTAAAAAACATGACAAAGAAGAAAAAACATAAAATGTGAAAAAACCAAAATTAACTTGTAAAATAAAAACTTTAAACAAAAAAAAAAAATTTAAATAAATAAAAATATTTCAAAAAACACATAATTTAAGAAAAGAAACTGATTTTATATAAAAAAAAAAAGAAATAAGGAAAATTAAAATAAATAAATAGTAACATTAAAAAAAAAAATTAAAAACATTAGAAATATAAAAAAAAAATAAAAAAAATTAAAGATAAAAACATTAAAAACAAATTTTTCTGTTAAGAGTTAAAAAATAAAAATAATAAGGTAAAAATAAATTGAAACTAAAAAACACAAAATTAAAACAAATTAATTTAAATAAAATTAAATTAAATATTAAAAAAAAATTTAATTAATAAAAAAAGTAAAAAATTAGGCCTAGGTTGTTGAGGTTGATTCCGGGAATTGGCCTGGTTGTTCAGGTCAATTCTAAAAATCGACCTAGTCACACAGGCTCGAGGCCCCACGACCATGGCCGTAGGGCCTCAGCGCTGGGTGGGGGTAGTAGCACTGCCTCGCCCAAGTTTGAGGCCCCGCGACTCTCGATGGCCATGGATCGACCTTGGCTGCCTAGGGTAGCGGGGCCTCAAGCTCTCACCGTCCCCACTAGGCCTTAGGCCCTGCGACCCTAGGTAACCAAGGCCAAGCCATGGCCATCGAGGGTAGCGAGGTCTTGAGCTCAGGCGAGGGGTTGCTTCTACCCTTGCCCTGGCCCAAGGATCTGTGAGCCCTGGGTGGCCAAAGTTGATTTTCAGAATCGACTTTGGCTTCCTTGGCCCACCCCTTAGGCCTCTATTATTTATTTATTTATTTTTAAATTATTTTTCAATGTTTCTAATAATGTTTTTAAATTTTTTATTTTAATGCTTTTTTTCAAATTTTTAATGTATTTTTTTTAGTATTTTTGTAAAAACAAACTGTGTCAATCTTTTTTGTTAGTTTTTTTCTTTTAATGTTTTATTATTATTTGTGTGTTTGGTTTGTTTTTTTAATTTAATTGTATTTTTTTTAATGTTTAAATTTATATTTTTAAGATTTTTTGTCTTTTTTTTTTTTTTTCTCTACGTGTTTTTTGTTGTTTTATATTTTAAATTTCATGAATGATTTTATTTTGAAAAACTAAATGTGATCATTTTGGATATAATATTCATAAAAATTTCATAAAATTTGTTATTTTTAAAAAAAAAAAGTTATTCAAATTTTTCATAAAATTCTTTAATTTAACATGTCATTTTTAGCGAAAAAGTAAGGCATTTTTTTTAATAATATCTATATGCAAATGTAGATTTTTGTCAAGTGGTTTAAAATTATTATTTTTTAGTGACCATTATATTTTGTGTATTGAAGTATTAATTAGTGATATATAAATATATAAGAAATTCCAACTTCAAAATATTAATGTTATTATTTTTTAAAGCTTTGCAAAATAAATTAAAATTTTCATTATAAAAAAACATTGCAAAGAAAAAAAGAACATATATTTGGAAAATCTTTAAAAAACAAACATTCTAGGAAGAAAAACCAAAAGAGGAATAAGACAACTTGAAAAATGGTTAAATAATCAACATTAAAAAAATATGTGCATACTTAAGACATAACAAAATTTAGTGTTAAAAATATGTCTTATAAAAAAATGTTGATGTTTTTCAAAATCCACATGAAAATCACCAACATTTAAAATAAATTATCCATACTTAATATATCATAAAATTTAAAGTGTACAAAATAGGACCTCTAAACAAAAAGGGTTGATGCTGCATCAACACTTTTCAAAATCAACATGAAAATCACTAACATTTTAAAAAAGGTTTATACTTAATACATAAGAAAATTTAAAGTGTCAAAAATAAGCTCTCTAAAAAAATGGGTTGATGTTGCATCAACACTCTTCAAAATCAACATGAAAATCACTAGCATTTGAAAACAATGTTCATACTTGATACATAAGAAAAATTAAAGTGTCAAAAATATGCTTTAAAAAAAAAGGTGTATTTTAATCAACACATTTCAAAATCGGATGTTTTTTTCCTACCACAAAAAAATAGGTAATTGATAAAGTTTTCGTTTGATCGGTAACTATGTTACTAATGAAAATGGACACTTGTAATATTAAGACTCTAAATGTGCTATTGGCCTGGTTTGCCGAAGAACGGACCAATATCTCAAAGAAACATCTCATGTAGATGTCTATTGTAGTAATAAAAGGGCAAGCTTCGCACAAAAAAAGAGACAATCTCCTAAAAAATCATAGAGAAACAAGGTTTTATTTTTGCTTGAGTAATGAGAAGGTAGAAACATAGACCCAAGAACCTAGGAATATTTTATTGGGAGGACTTGGGAAGGAAACTATGAAGTAGACAAGTTAATAGGGCCAGGGAGGGAGGAAATTTCAGTATCCCTACTCAGAAAGATGGACAAGTGCTAGTAAGAGCTTGTAGCAAAATCAAGATTATGTTAACGTAAAAATGAAAGAATTTTCATGTTGGTTACTGCTAGAAGGTAAGTAATAAGCAAACACACCATTTGGAATATGGTCTATGTTGAGAACCATAGATGTAATCAACTCCTCAAACATGAACTCATCACATTGTTCTAGTACCTTTAAGAACAATATCAACAACATACCAATCAGCTACTTAAACAACAGAATTGCAGATCATGCCTCATACATCAATGTCATCATTTCAGATCAATAAATGTAAACATAAATTCATTTCTACTAAAGAACATAAGTAAAAATTATCTCAAAATCTATATGGGCAACTGAGTCTAGGACAACAACTCTCCACTGAACCATAGGCAATTTGCAGCCATTTCTCACTTGCATTTGTCACCCTCGAGATAGAATTTAGAGATTGAGGGGTCATTACTCAGAGATTAAATTCCAATTCCTAGTTGAAACAGGGATTCTAGAGGTTCTCCCACCTATACCCACCAACTAATTTAGCAGTCAACAATAGAAAAGGGAAATCGAGAATCCTCTTTTCTCCACCCTTCAAACTACAACACAGTGGTTCCACCGAACTTGGGGACTCCATAACCCACTGTAAAATCCAACTACAGTAAGGAAAGCCTTCAGAAATCCTCCTTCCAAGAATTTAAGGAACGATCATCCAACAAATCCTTTAGGGAAACTCAGAGAAAACCCATCTCCACCATCTGGATAATAGGGAATCAAAAGGCCATTGTCCCTCACCTGAGACTGATTTCCTCCAGGTTTCTTGCCAACTAAAAAAATTGTTTCTTTGCTTGTCTACATTCGTCCTTTTCCTTCTGATATCTCCCTAACTTGTTTTTTGCATTATTCCTCTACGTCTAGTTTTTCCTCCATTATTCCTTTTGCATTCCTTCTCCCTTATCTAATTGTTCAAAAGAATATTTTATCTATCTGCTTGCGTAGTATTTAGACAACTACCTTTGTATCTGCCAGAATCTTGTCAGCGCATCAAAAGGTGACACCAGCCTATATGTCCTCCCAAGTTGTTTATTGTTGATTAGTTTGTCGGAGTGGGTGGCCAACACACCTTAGAAGATGACATCTTTCCTATTTTTCTATTTAATGTATTGTCCCTGTTTCCTTGTTTGTTGCTGCAAGAAACACAAGTTTTTGTCCTCTATTTCTAACTGATAAGGAAATAAAAATTGTCCCTTTTTGCACAATTTTTAGCTACATGAACTATTTTAGATTCTCACTGTAGGAATTTACAGGGTAAGTTCCTCAGACAGAACACCAGAAGGACACCGCTCACAAACAGATCACAGATCAATACACCAGTATTTTGACGTGGTTAAAACCCTCAGAGAGGGAAACAGTCCACGGCCTGCGCCAACGTGGCTACTACAGGCAATTTATTAATAAAAGAATGAAAATTTACATAAGCTTCTCTCATGCACGGTGAACCTACAAATGACCCTCCATGCACTTTAAATAGAATTCATGGACCAATCGGGTGTCAAGCCACGGATCAAGTGTCGGTAATACCGAGGAGAGAATGAACCGTCGGATCACTACATATCGTGACCGTCGGATTGTAAGTTACAAAATGTACAACGGTAAAGAAACACACTTTACCTAACTCTAACCTAACTCTATACTAGACCAAGTTGAACTTAACTATTTCCTATGTGTCGGAATATCCTAACATCCCCCCTTAAGAACAACTTGGGATAGGATTGAAGGATTTACAAATATGACACAATAGGAGAAGGAAGGAGGCACTAGAGCCTATACTCACGGTAAGGAAACCTTAAAATATATCTAGCAAGTAACCTCCTCAGCCTCTAGAAACTGTGTCCTTTGAATCAACCCATTTTTTTCATAATATTGCATACATAAGTAGAAAATAAATGGGGCTATCAGAAACCCCTCCCCCTTGGGGGAAAATTATTCTCAGTGTTCTTTGTTCATATACAACACAAAATACATACTTAAAAACAAACATATTGTTTCATGGAGCTTTATATTTACAGCTCTATAGAATATTTACAATTTTATATACATTTTCTTCAACCAACAAATAAAAAAGGACACGTTTCCCTCATTGAATCAACCATTTCCTAAGTGGCTTCGTTGGGCCCAAAGTGCCTCCATTGCACTTTGACTTTCTCTATTGCTCGATTCCAGAGCATGAAACTCCTCTGGTCTAGGATGCATAGTGGATTTGGCTGAAACTCTCCATCTGGTTTTGCCTGTAGAATAGACCAATCAGTCGCATGATTAGAATCATATGCATATCTTTTAAGCAAACAAACATGGAAAAAATCGTGGAATTTTACTCATGGAGGTAAGGCCAGCCTATAGGCCACTAGCCCTATCATTTCAAGTATCTCAAAAGGGCCACAAAACCATGGTGACAACTTGGCACGTGACCCAATATTCAAGGAACTTTTCTTGGGTCCAATTCTCAAGTATACATGTTCCCCAACTTGGAACTCCTTATGTACCCTATGCTAATCCACGTAGCTTTTCTATCTATTTTGTTGCACCTTCAAATTATGCCTAATGATTTGCATTTCCAGCTCCATCTCTTTTAGCAAATCAAGCCCAATAAGGACCCTATTAACTAGATCACTCCAACGATAGGATCACTCCTTCCATAAAGTGCCTGAAACGGGCTCATATTTAGAGATTCTTGGTATGCATTTTTTTATTCAAACTCTACAAGTGGAAGATATTCTTCTCACTTCTTTGTCTGGCGCATCACATACATCCTCAACATGTCTTCGAGGATTCTATTTGTCCTCTCTGTTTTTCCATCTATTTGTGGGTGATAAGCTTTATTGAAGTCCAATTCTATCCTCAAACCTTCAAATAGTTCCTTCCAAAACCTTGAAGTGAACTTGGCATCTCTATCTGAAATGATTTTCTTTAGAACTCCATGCAACCTGACAATCTCCTTTCTAAATATTTGAGCCACCTCACTAGCCAAATTGGTGGATTTGACTGCTACAAAATGAGCCACTTTAGTCAACTTTTCAATGACCACCATGATTGCAGCGTGTTATCTCTAGGTTCTTGAAAAACTAGTAATGAAATCCATCGAGACACTTCCCACTTCCATTCCATAATGGGAATGGGTTGCAATAACCCAGCTGGGTGTTTACACTCTGGCTTCACTTACTGACATTTTATGCATTTAGCAATAAAATCAACTACTAACCTTTTTAAATTTGGCCAATAGTGAAATTTGTTTGTGGCCATGAGAGTATTCTGGAATCCTACATGGCCATAATATATCTCAACATGGAATTATCTCATTATGAGCCTCTTCAAATCATCATTTTTTGAGCATAAATTATATTCTTGAATCTAACTAGATCATCATTTGTGAGATGATATTCTTAATCCTTTCCACCCTTACTATCTTGTTGTAGTTTTTCCTTTATTTGTTGATACTTCTCATAATGCTTCCCTGCATCTTTGACATGTTCTTCTAGGTTTGATCCATACGAGCTTATGCCTTCCATGTGATTTAATTGGATCCTTCTATTAAGTGAATCAACAAACCTGTTTTCTTTGCCCTTGATGTACTTGATTTCAAAGTCAAACTCACTAAGTATATCAACCACCTATCTTGTCTCACATTCATATGAGGTTGATAAAATAAATATTTGATTCCCCCATGATCTGTCATAAGCGTAAACCTTCTGTTGAGGAGGTAATGCTTCCACATTTTCAGTGCATAGATGATGGCCGCTAACTCCAAATCACGAGTTACATATTTTTCCTCACGTTCGTTGAAAACTACCTAACCTTCCTGCATCAAGACTCCACTGAGCCCCTCCTTGTAGGCATCTATACAAACCATAAAATCTTTGTCTCGATATGCAATTCTTAACATTGGTGCATTTGTGAGAAACTATTTCAATTATTTAATGAACATTTTATAGCATCCTGCTAACCCCATGAAGTTTTTGATGAAACAAGTGATCGGGTAGGAAGTCATTCAATTTATCAAGAAAAATATCATTACCAGGTTTAACATTCCTACATCACTTGCCTTTGATAATGCCACTTACTTTTCATCGCTAAAACTTTATGATTTTGCATTGCAGTATTGCATTGTTTTAAAGAACTCATCTAATTATTACCCTTAGGAAAATGGTTTAGCTAAATCTAGTAATAAAAATGTATTTCGCATCATCAAAAAAACCATTTACTTTGAGAAATGGGACTGGAATAATGCATTGGTGAATTCTTTGTGGGTTGACTGTGTCACCCCAAAACCCTCTCTAAAGACCTCCCCTTACTTCCTCGTGTATGGAAAATAAGTTATCCTCCATTCAAACCTATATCTCCCCGTCTTACAACATTCTCAAGAATCCCAAGGTAAATCAAGTCTTGTTGTTCAGAGCAGGATAGATAACCTTCTAAAATTAGAGGAAGAAACGTGTAACACAAAAGGAAATTTTGTCGTACACCAAAGTCGTATCAAGCAGTGGTTTGACAAGAACTCTATGGGGAGAAACAAGTTTGATAAGGGAGACCTAGTATTGAAATGGTATAAGGCCCATGAAGAGAAAGGTAAACACACCAAATTTCAATCCATGTGGATCATACCCTTTACCATTCATGAAAATCTTGGCCAACATACTTGTAAACTCCAATCCTTAGATGGGAATATTGACTCCCTTCCAATTAATGGCCAAGATCTCAAACAATATTTTCAGTAGCAACCATGGGTTGTGTCTCTTCTTATTTACATACTTCTTTCCTTGTCTATTTTTCATTCTTGTTTTTGTTCACATTACATCCAATTTTTTCTTTCTTTTCTTTGTTTTGGTCATGTACATAAATAAGAACTTGTGTGGAAGTGTTTTGTTTAGTTTTGAAAAATGTGGAAAAGGTTTGAGAGGGAATTGTGACATTCACCAATGCTTTGTTAACTTTTAGTCCCTCTTCTTTACTTGGGTCTAATATCTTTAAGGTAAATTATGACTGAATGGGAAATATGTTTCATTCTGAATGGAAACCTCAAGCAGAATGATGATGACCACATGTATTTTAGGATCTTCATTCCTTAACTCGACATTGTAATTAATGGTGTTTATTCTTATCGATCTAATCAAGTAGAGAAGGGAAAGGAGAAAACCAAAAGTAAGTGAATCAATTTTAGAGGTATATAATAGTCTCTGTAAAATGAATAAACTCTCTTTCTCTCAA
This sequence comes from Pinus taeda, assembly GCA_000404065.3. Lineage (NCBI taxonomy): Eukaryota > Viridiplantae > Streptophyta > Pinopsida > Pinales > Pinaceae > Pinus > Pinus taeda. The sequence goes on from APFE030088679.1 coordinate 31,564, forward strand.
ATACATCGAGATCCCTCTTCCACCCTCATTATAAAATGTTGATAAAATGCCAATGACCATATTGAAAATAAAATAGGGGTGAAATAAGAGAAGGGATTCCTGAGAAGAGAGATGAAGCAAGCTCACCAGGGTACTGAACATGCTCATTAGCAGCGAAGCAATGCTTGTGTTTCCTAAAAGTGACTCCACCGAGGTATTAAATGGGCCCACTAGAATTGGAGAAACACCAAAGGTGAAACTAAAAAACTTTGATCATCTTAAACTCACAATTACATACTATCCTTCTCCCAATCGAAACAATTGAGATATGGCAAGCCTTGTAAATGAGTTTGAGACGAGAAAGGGAATAGGACAGAACACACCTATAACTAGGATAAGTAGGGAAGGTGAGGTAATCTATATGGTGAATCAATACTTCTTGAAAGGATAGACTCTGTGCATAAAGCTAGACCTTAACAAAGAAGTTGGGGTTCTTCTATTGAATCGCCATGTGTTGTCACTACTACAACACCCTCCAAATTTTGTCCTACATTAAAATTCCGAGTCTCCCTTTGATCATTCGAACTTTCACTTTGATTTTTTAAGTGATCTAACACTTGTTATCTAAGTTTACAAGTACCTCTTTAAAGAAATCCAAATTGTTGTCTTTTGTAATGGGAAGGGTCGTCTTTTGTGAATGGAAGTTCTTGCATATTTGTAAGAGGTAGATCTAGTGCATTCTCTAGCATTAGTGGATTCTATATATCATAGGGCCATGCATTAGACTCACTCTTGCGGAATTATGCACTTTCTTGTCGTAGTCAACACGTGTCATAAATGTATATCTTATGTGTCACACTTGGAGGTAAGTGTCACTTTGTTGTTGTTTCATGAATACATGTTGATATTTGATACTATACATATTCTCTTCATGTGGTTCATCATTTATGAGTGTGATCATGTTCAATACTTGCTTTATTCTTTTACTCTCACCTCCTTACCTCACTGATCTCACACTTACTCATTTTTCGAGTTTTCATTGTCCTCACACTCTGCTCAATCAATGACCAACCTTCAACCCCTAGAAATAATGAACTATGCAGTCCTAAGCCACAATAATGAGGCACATATCTTCTAAATTATGCACTATGCAATCATAAAGGACAATCTCCTTCAACTATGCATTAAGCAACTACAATGGTCAATCACTCAGTTTTTCTAGTTTCACTTTCCCAATGCGCCATTCTTATTATCACTTCCTTGCCCTACACATTGTGAAATCATAGTGGACATTGGAGCCTCTTCTTGACCCTTGCAGTTCTCAACTATGTAGTCCCTTGATCCTTTCCCTCATCTAATGCACACTACATTGTCACAATGCTCAGTCATGCCTTCCTGCCTGCTGGAATTTCCCAATGTGCAATCCCTGTTCTAAACCATACTCATTCACTGTGCAGTGCGTAGTAAAAGTTCTTAGTCCCTCATTTCTTGCCTCTTGATCATGTGTGTTGTGCCTAAGAAGGAATCTCTCTTCAATCTTGCACACTATCTCATCACAATCAACATGTTGCATGAGCAACAAGGTAGAATAGTTGATATTGGTACTAATATTGTCCTTTCATGAGTGAAATTCATTTGTAGGTGTTATGATATTAACATGGTAGGATGATGTTCAAGGAGAACATCACGGAGATGATGCAAATACGCTTTTAGAGAAGAACAAAGATAACATCAAACAAAAATAAAAAGGAACACTGAACTATGACAAATGGATGAAGATCAAGATGACATGTCAGACTCTAATACTATAACTAGCCCCTTTGGATGATGAAGGTGAAGTACAAGAAAAGCCAATCATGAATAGTTGAATACATAGAAGCAAAGAGAAGAACTTGACATTGATACACTACAATTAAGTCTTATGTCAATATCATCAATTCATGGCTTCTCAAAGTGTCACCACAAAAGTCTATTTTGTCAATGTATTTTGCCACAATTTGTGGAATGCAATTTTGTATTTTCAAAAAATGAGAAAATGTAAAATGTGAGGAAGCCCAAGGGTCACACATGGAATGTGGAAAGTCACTAGAAGGTCCTAGAGTCGTGTAGAAGCTCAAAGGGTCATATAGAAGTTCAAAAGTCACATAGTATCTCAAGAGTCATGAGGGAGGTAGAGAGTCACAAGGGAGGTGGAGAGTCACTTCATTTTTTTATAAATACACCCTCATAGCTCAAGAAAAATATTTTTCACCTTGGCTTCTCAAGCTAGGCATAGGAGAGAAGGTAATCCTTTTGAGGAGCAAGTTGTGGCTTAACATTCTACTATTAGAGCTAGTGTTATATCATTGTAATGGTGTATATTGGGACTTTCATTTAATGATTTGAAGCTCTTGGAGCTAGCGCACTTTCATGCATATATAGTGAATGTTGTGAGACTATTCTTTCAATGTTTTTGGTCTATGTTTCTGTTTATACATACTAATGAAAATGAACTATTTCGTTGGCTATAGTATGCATCTTTGAATTGTGTGTCTCTTGTTTTCATGATCATTGTTTCTTTGTAAACTATTACAAAAGATAATTAACGATTGTATTAGATATATGTTTGTGTAACTTTATTACGAAAATATTATTACTTTTCTTGTAAAGACTCACTTTCCCTTCCTTTTCGTGAAAGAACCTTTATACAATTTGCAATAAAATACTTCATAAGGCTAATTCACTTTCTGATCTCAAAACTGTATGCATACTCTCTTATGTTGTTTATTGCAGCTAAGAAAAATAATTACGAATATGGAAGATCAGCCTATTTCCTAGATGGGGCTCCTACTCCAAATAGTGCGAGGTATAGTTGGGAATTCATAAAGGGGAGATCCCCAGTATGTTGGCAGTTTCCAACACCGTCAAAACTTTGGCGCTAGAGGGCGAACAATGTTTTTAAGGTTGATAATTCAACACATTCACATAAAGAACCTTTTGTTCAAGGTCACAATTATTTTATTCCAACTCCAATTGATATATCTGAGAAAGAAGAGTCATCTCACCAAGGTCCATAGCATGCTTATAAAGTTACTGATGATAAATTCGAGAGGGTTACTTCTTGTCACATCCATTCTTCCTCATAATCAATCAAAGAAAGAGACAACCCACTATGGTGTTTTAGTATCTTCAGTGGAAGATTTTGTTACCACAACCCTTGAATATTTAACTGGCTCATTTGAAGAATCTCTTCATCTAGGGGACATTCCACCACTTTTTTGGGAACATTTGGGAGGATACAAGGAGGAATTTCATTTTTTGGATGAAAAATAACTGATAGATAATGACCAGCTGAATGATAACAAAAATATGAATAGTGAAGGAGAAGAGTATTCAAAATCAGAGAGTGAAGAGGAGGAGGAAAATGAAGAAATGGTTGATAACCAATTGGATTGGATGGCTGAAGGGCCTCTTTCTCTTCCATGAAACCTTTGTTGCTTACCAAAGCAAAGAACCCATCAAAGTTGCTTACAAAGTATCATCCAGACAAAAAAGCGAAGGCCAAAGATCACATTGATGAATTCTAGTTACATTTAAGAAAGTTAGAGGTATGGTTTGATGATGTTGCTTGTATATTATTTTTGTATACTCTTGAGGGTAGAGTGTTAGTTTGGTACCATATCCTTCCACCAAATTCAATCCATAATTGGAGGGATTTTAAACAATTATTCTTATAAAAATCTACTAATGATAAATCTCCTACCATGTCACTTAAAGAACCTTAAAACATTAAGATGGATGATAAACAAAAGGTTAAGTATTTTAATCATAATTCTACTCATATTTTGAACAAGCTCTGCACTGATGTGTAACATCGTGATTCAATCACTAAGGATTATTATATTTCTTCCTTTCCCACTAACATTTCTGTTTTTTTGAAACAAGTTGCGAAGGAAACTTTGTCTCTTCATTTTGCATTAGAAATTGCTATCAAGGACTTAAGATATATTGTAGTTATTGTTGATTAGGAAGATTTAAAGGACTCCAAGGACACTTAAAAAAAGTCACAAGCCTGTTCCACTAAAACTAAAGAGAAGGATCCTTTTGACATGAAAAGCTTGACTAAGTCCTTGAAATTGTTAACCAACAAAGTATCTAAACTTAAAAGGAATTCATGTTAGCTATCTACCAGTAATAAGTCCTTTAAGCCATAGTTTAAGAAGAACACCAATCAAATGACCAAGTCTACAGAAAGCTCTAATGTTGGATTTAATGTTGAGAATTTTGGCATGGATAATTATTGTACTTTTCATTTAGAGGCATATTTTGAAAAAACATGCCCACAAGGGAAACATAACATGAATGTTGTGGTTTCCAATGTCATAGAAATTTTCTCAGCAGAAAATAATTCAGAGCATACTCAAGAGACTAATGAACCAACATTGACAGAGGAAAACACAAGTGTTTGTGATTCAATTTTCAATTTTTATCTTATTTTGTATAACGATCGACAAGGTGCTAGTGAGCCCCCAAAAAGTGAATCTCCTCCTCAACAACAAACTAAGTAATATAATCTAAGGAGAAAAGGAACAGTGCTTGAGCAAGATGTGAGGAAGAAATTGTTGAGAAAAATCTTACCCCCTATTAATCTAGATTAGGGCACTCATACCAAATTTGGAAGCGCTCAGCCTCAGAAGAAAACTTCCAAAAATAATAAGAACAAGTTCATCACTCTTGTGGTATCAAACAAAGTTTCACCACATGCCACTTCAACACATCTTTGAAAACATGAAGAAACTAATTATAATGTTCTTCAAGACACGAAGAAATCCCTTGCAAATATATTCATCTATGAACTAGCAAACTTGGCAGGCCAACATGAGTTGATCATCGAAGCTCTTGCGTATCAACCTCCATTGGGTAAAATAGTTTCTTCTTCTCAAGCCTCATTTGGTAAGTCTTCCACTATCCTTGAATCGGTAGTTAATGCTTCTAATGTAAATTCCAGATCTACTTGACCTCGTTTTCTTCTAACTTTTGAAATTTTTAATTATAATGTCCATAATCACCTTGCTAATTTTGGTGTATCTGTGAATGTTATGCCTCTATCTGTTGTAAAGAAAATCAATGCTAAATGGGAAAAGACTAACACTAGAATCATAAAATTAGATATATCTATAGTGTAGGTGTTAACACCTAATCCTAAGGGATTGGGAAATTCATGTAAATATTGTAAATAGGAAAAGAAGGAAGAACTGAAAGATAAATAGATATTGGAAGATGAATCCAAATAGTGTCCCTCTCCTTGTATATATTATTTATTTCTCTTAATGAAATGCACATTCGTTGAGTTACCAATGCCTAGCCTAACATGGTATCATAACATAAGTCCCATTTTAGACTTGTAAGTCCTGTTTTATACTAGTTTTCCTACTATTTTGCACAGAATTATCCCTATCCTTAAGCTCTATATTGCCTGTGCATTTGAAAGAGAGTGTTTGTGTGTTTGTTAGGCTGTAGTTAAAAAAAGCCTTGTGCGTTAAGAATAGGAGAGAGTCTATGCATTTGGAGGAATGAGTCTCTGCATTTGATTGGTGTTTTTTAAGTAAATTATGACGAGTTCAATACCTGTGTTAAATAACTTTTGAATACCTTTGTTGACTAGTGCATTGCGAGAAACTTCTGATTGGTATGCGAAATTTGCATTGAGTTCCAAGGTCGTGCCGATGTATTTAAACCTATTGAAATTTTTTATGGTCATATTATAAATAGTGGCATATAATGGATTTAAAAAAATGTTAATGGAATTTATGGTGAATGCATAAGTTTTTGATGGTAGATGGGCAGATGTTGAATTTTATATATGCATTGATGCTAGCTATGAGAGTCTGTATATTGTGGCCATTGTGCATTGATTTTTTTTTTTGATAGTCAATGTTCCTAGCTACAATGATTAGTTTTTTTAAGACTGTATGAAGTTCAATACATTTGTTTTTTGCATTGGCTCCTTACTTGTTGGTCATGATGATTTGTTCCCTAATAGCTAGCTATGGTATAGTGTGTTTTTTATGTTTCTATTGACAGTGCTGGAGATTCTAACATTCAATGGGGTCTCCCTGATATGCGATCCCAATTAGACCTCACACTATTTGGGATAGGATACCCATTTGGAATACAGGCCGATTACCATTTTCTTAAAGGTTTTCCTTGGTTCTAATTGTTATTAAGAGAGAAGAACACATATGTGCCTTCAAAAATCAAGTGAGTGTGTCTAGCGAGTGTTTGGTTGTAGGTGTTTTGATGTTATTCTAGTGTGGAGGGGAAAATAAAGTGAGCCTCTAAGAGAGAGGTAGTAGTACCACCATAGTAGAGACACACCCAAATAGGTTTTTCTAACATCCAGTGGAATAGTCCACAAAGATGCGTTGGTCATTGCAACCATTACAACACATTCTGAATATGATAGGCACTAAAATAATCAAAATAGTTAAACTACTTTAGTACAGGTGAAAACAAACATGAATCATAAACATTCATAGAACGGTCTTACCAATATTCATAATTTTTGCATAAATAATGTGTTGGCCATCAAGCTTCATATATTAAGTAAAAGTTCGAGGACACCTGTATACAATAAAGACCATTAGCTCCAATAGTGGAGCATTGGAACCACTACTTTCTCCCCACTAGAAATAGCGTGTCTCTCTGATGCCTTATGGGAGGCACTAAGGTAAAAAGTCCTTTTCTTGTATAATGAGGGTGTATATATAACCAGTGGGGTGATTCTTCACCTCCCTTGCGACTCTTTGACTACCCTCATGATTATTTGACTTCCCTATGACTTTTCAGCTTTTACATGACTCTTCGTATTCTGTACATGTCCTTTGGACTTCCATTTTACAATGCATTTTCAAATAAGAATTTACATAATCCACAAAATGATGTGGCATATGATGACTCATGACATGAAACTGATGACATGGAATTCATGATGACATGGCAATTTCAAGCCACTGTTGTTGCTTCTTACTGTATGTATTCCTGAGAATGATCTATTTTCCACCTCCATATGGCTTAGAGATGAGGAGTCTTCAGTGTTATGAGATCTTGAGCTGCAGTCACAAACTAATGTCCCTTTTCTTTCTCACAATTGATCAAATTGCATCTTCAACTATAGAGGTTTCTTCTACCACCTTATCCTTCTACATCTCCATCTTTATCATCCCGCCATAGTATGATAGAGTACTTGTATCTGCAATTCAGTCATGATAAGATGACACCAATCTGATAAAACCCTAGTCTAAAATGTTGCATGATGATCCACCAATTGAGTTAGAATAGGGTGGCAAGATGAGGGAGAGGCCCAGTGACTATGCAATTGCACAACTAAAGAAGTTAAGGTTCAAGTATGAGCCTTGATACTGCGCAATGCATACTACATGATGGATTAGGATTAAATATTGTGTAGTTGGGGAGCTCAAGGAGCCAAGCTGAGGGCTTGATGACTAAATTTTCCCATTGCACATTGTTGGAAGGACAGAGAGGCTAGGTGATTGTGTAATTTCACAGTTCAAGAACTCAAGGGGTGGGATTGAGGAATGAGATTGTGCAATATGCAGTTCAGGCCTGGTTGGAGGGAAGGATTGCACAATTTTGGAGATCAGGGGTCAGGCTTGAGCATTGAGAGTGCGCAGTGCACAGTTTTGGGAGGAAGGAGTTGCGAATTGTATAGTTCCAAGATGCAAGGTTGTTGCTTGAGAGTTGAGCCTGCAAAATTCATTGTTTAGGAAGGCTAGGAGAGCCTAGATTGGCTGGTCAGGAAGTTTTCAAGATTTTACTAAGTGTGGGATCTATCAAGCTGATGTGAACAGTAACAATACTTGACTGTAATCACACACTTAGAACACTTGAAGACACAACAAAGATCACCCATAACACACAAAAAACATACTTCCCTTAGTGTGACAACTTTGCAACGACTTATGCGAAGTGTGACACCAGAGATACACTTAACGATGACTCTGACGACACTTGTGTGACAATTCTTGAAACTTTGGAAATGAGTGTGACACATATTTACATGGGAAGGCCAAATCATTTACACAAATATTACCCCTTAAAACCAACAAAACTAGTTTTTGTGCAATGTGTGACACTTGACATGTGAAAAGACGTGATCAAGTGCTCAAGTTTATGCTAAAAAATAAAAGTTTCAGAATTTTGTTACACTCAACTTTCAATCGAATAGCTCTTCATTCTAATCCAACGGTGTGAACGACACTCAAATCCGAGCTCATATGCAGAAGTTAGATCTAGTCAAAGTTGAAGTTTGACTTGTCTACATGGCAGGATTGGATGACATGGAAAAGCCCTTCAGGGAATGAGGAGGCGCCAAGTGGAAGGCTGCCATTGGCCCCCGCATATCGCAGATCACAGTTGCGGGCAGAAAGATGTTCGAAATTGGCCCTGATGCAGACAGGTTGCGATGCGATCTAATTGCAATTACATATCATAGGTGGACGAGTATTACAAAATCATCCCTTGACGAAGCCTGGTTGCACTGCGATTTATTGCATATTGAAATCGCATAAACGGGTAGTTTTTGTGATGGTTCTGGCACTAATCGTCGAATTGCAATTTGCAATGGACTGCTGAGATGAAATATTTTATATATTCTAGTTAATATTCCCATCAGGTCCATGATATCGCTATTGCAACATCGCCATCGTGTTAACAAGACCTTCAGCCCACCAAACTTCACTGATTGTGATTTCTGATATGGTCGACAGGTTATGGCTCGCGGTGTGGCGAAATATTCACCTGGTTAGCGGGTTTTGGAGCAAAAATGGGGGTTTCTACCAGTTTTGGAGCAATTCGTTGAGAAAATTGTGGGAGAACTGGGAGAGGTCATAATGTCTTCAGTTCTTATCCAAATCAGATTCAAAAAGAGTCAATTCTAGTAGTTTTTTCTATTCTGAACGCATTGAGATAGTTCTTAGAAGCATTTTAGCATTGTAAACACACTTTTGTTGTAATTTTGAGCATAATAGAGAGGCCCAAGCATTGGAAGTTGGACCAAGGAGGCGTAGCCTAGGAGGGGTGAAGTCCTCGTCAAATCTCTGTGTTGTGTATTGTATTTTGGTGTTCTTTGCTTTTATTTTTCTACTGTTTATCATATGTTTTATGTTAAATTGTTTATAACATTTACATAAGAAACTCTCATGGGAATTAGTTAATTAAGAAAACATGGTGAATCCTTGAGAACTTGATAAGAAAATGATAAGAACCTTGGGTTTTATTCTGAATGGGGAATTAGCAAAACATTACTAATCTGCTCCATTTCAGATCAACTTGGTATCAGAGCACTAGTTTTTGCTTACTAGATTTTCTTGTGCAAAGAAGGAGTATTTTTTTCTAGGTTTGTGTCATTATAACAAGGTTAAAACTCAAAAAAGGAGAAGGAAAGTGGGTTGGAAGTCCTGCAGTTAGGTCAAATAGAAGAAGATCAAAGTTGCCAAAGTCTTCTACACCAGTACATCCTCAAGTTGCAGAAGTTGCAGTTGAGTCTTCAGAGACCATGTATCATGAAGGAGAACCTACCATGATAGAACATGAGAAGACCTTCAGAAAGGCTTTCTTTGATATGACATAGATGGTGAAGGTCCTCTATGAAGAGAGGAATAGTAGATTGCAAGGAGAAAGTTCCAAACCTCCCAAAGGAGAAGGTTCTTCAGGAGGAGGTAATGGAAAAGGAGGTATTGGGAATGGAGACAAACCTCCACTCTCTCCACTATCTTATTCATCTTATTCTTTGCAATCATATTCACACTTTTCCACTAATACAACCCTTACTCATACTTATCATCATTCTTCAAAAGGAACTAGAAAATCACATTTTCTAAAACTTGATGTTAAATTCGAGTTGCCCATGTATAATGGTGAAGTGAATGCAAAGAAGCTTGATAATAGGATTCGTCAGTTGGAGGTCTATTTTAGAATTGAAAACCTTCAAGAGGATGACATAAAGATTTAGTTAACTTCCTTGAGAATGGAGGTTGTAGCACTCATTTGGTGGGAAGGAAGGACTCAAGACGAGATGAAAAAACATGGTATGATCTCTATTACTTGGTCTGATTTCATTTCTACTATAAACGACAATTCTACCCTTTAGCTCATATGCAAAAAGCCATCATGAATTGGCAAAATTGCAGATAGTTAAAAGGTCAAAATGTGCAAGAGTATACTCAAGAGTTTAGGAGAGGAGCTCTTATGCTAGGAGTAGATTTACAGTCACGAGATACTTTACTGAAATACATAGGAGGCTTGCATAGCTATCTTCGACACACCATTCTTATGCTTAATCCATGAATCTTGATGAGGTATGTGTTCAAGCTACACATCTCGAAGAAAGAGGCAAAAAAGTACAGAAGGTAAGAAGAAGCCATTCCAAAGTGGTGAAAAAGGAAAGAAATCTAAAGGAAAGAAGAAGAAAAATGCTTATGTTAAGAAAGAAGGGAGAAACCCATGTGCAAGAATTGTTCCAGAGAGGGCCATGATGAAGTGCATTGCTGGAAGCTTCATCCTAAATGAAGAACAAATAGATTTAACAATAAATGGGAACAAAAGACAAACGCTGCTGGACAAGAAGACTTGGGTTCTAACTCAGGCGATGAAGAAAAGATTGTAGCCGAAGTCACTAAAGGAAAAGTTGTGGCAAAAACAAGAAAAGAGGAAGTCGTGGCAAGAACCAGTGCAGCAAATAACTTCAACAATGCCTCAAATGAAGAAAATAGAATTGAGTTGTTCCATATTAGAGTTATATCCAAACACACCAAGATTGATACACTGTTTGACAATGGATCTCAGGAAAATTTAATTTCTACAAACTTGGTCAAGAAGTTTACTATGGAAACTGTGCCTCATCATAAACCATATCTGTTGGGTTGGATAACCAAGGATGAAAATCCTCAGGTCACAAGGAAATGTGTTTTCGGGTTTTCAATTATTGCCAATTTCATTGATGAAGTCGATTACATGTGGTGTCACTAGGTTTTTCTGGAATTGTGTTGGGAAGCCCGTATCTATATGACAGGAAATTCATTTTCCATATATTTAGAACAAATATCATTTTTTCTAAGGCAGAGTGGAGTATATTGTGAGAGTCCATTGTAGGAAGCTTAATCTGTCTTTGGCAAGCACAAGGAAAATGAAGTAATTAGTCAATTCCAACAAGAGTCTTGTGCTCCTTATGATCAAGTAGAAGAATGACACGAACTATGAATCCTTTGCATGTTGTGAACTGAAGCTAAAAGCTGAATTGGTTGATGTGATCAATCAATATGGAAATATGTTTCAATAACTAAAGGGATTTCCATTAAAAAGGGTAATTCAGCACAAAATTCAGCTACAACAAGACTGTCCACTCCCAAACATTGGTATGTATTGAATGTCAATTATGGAAAGTTTAGAAATTAATAAACAAGTTCAGGAATTGTTAGATAAAGGTGTAATTCATTCCTCTACCTCGCCATGTGGTTCACCAATTCTTTTGGTACCCAAGAAAGATGGAACTTGGCACATGTGTGTAGATTATCGAGCTTTGAAAATTACCATAAAGAATCGATACCCACTACCCAGAATAGATGATTTGGTAGATCAGTTGAAGAATGAAAAATATTTCACTAAATAAGACTTGAGAAGTGGACATCATGAAGTTAGAATAGCTGAGGAGGATGTTTTGAAGACTACTTTTAAAATCAAACAGGGATTGTTTGATTGGCTAGTTATGCCTTTCGGTCTTTGCAGTGTTCCATCTACATTCATGAGAGTTATGAATGATGTTTTAAGAACCTTTCTTGATGAGTTTGTAGTTGTCTATTTAGATGATATTTTGATATTCAAAAAATCATGAGAAGAGCATGTCAAGCATGTGAGGAAAGTGGTTGATGTCCTGAAAAAAGAAGAATTATTTCTGAAGATGTCTAAATGTGAATTCGGGAAAACTTCCTTAGTGTATTTGGGCCACATAGTTAGAGGAGGTGTGCTGAATATTGAACCCTCTGAAGTTTCGTTCATTGTGAATTGGCGAATAACCAAATCAATCACAGAAGTAAGGAGTTTTGCTGGGAGAAATACAATACTGGAGGAAGTTCATTTCCAATTTCTCTTCCAAAGCAGCTCCACTACATGCTTTGACCAGCGTGAAGGTTGTCTTCCAGTGGGGAGGCAAACAACAAAAAGAAATGATGCTTTAAAATAAAAGATCAGTTCAATCCCACTTTTAGAATTTCCAAATTTGAAACAAGCATTTGAAATACAAACAGATGCAAGTGACTATGCCATGGGTGTAGTTCTTTTACAACATGGTAAGCCCATTTCATTTCATTCTAATATTTTTAATGGTGTTGTTATTAACTATCCTACATATGATAAAGAGCTTTACACATTGGTGCAAAGTGTGAATAAATGGAAGCATTACTTAATGGGAAAAGAAACCATTATTCACACCTATCATCAACCTTTGCAATATCTGCAATGTCAAACAAAATTGTAGCAATATAGGCACTTTCATTGGATTGGATTCTTACAGAAATTCCACTTGGTAATCAGGTACAAGAAAGGTATTTATAATAGATTTGCTAATATGCTTTCTAGACCGATTGTTAATGGAGCCATTTTACTCACGATTCATTATGTTTTGCCTAAAAGTTATGTTGATGAATATGCACATGATGCTAACTTTCAAGAGGTATATTCAAAGTTGAGTCAAGGCCACCAAGTTGAGGAATTAGACTACCATGTACATGATAATTTGTTGTATCATTTGTGAAAAATTTGTGTTCCACAGGGAGAGAGAGTAAATGTCACAAGGGAAGCACACACTTCTCTTATTGTTGGACATTTCAGTGTAAGTAAAACAGTGGAAAATCTTCAGAGGTAGTTTTATTGGCCTCGTATGCTTGAAAGTGTGTCACATTTTATCAGAGGTTGTTCCTTGTGTGTAGTCAATAAGCCTAGTAATAGGAAACTAGGATTGTACAAACCACTTCTAGTGCCTTCACATCCATGGTAGAGTGTTTCTATGGATTTTGTAGGAGGTATTCCTTTATTAAGAAAAGGTAATGCTTATTTGTACATAGTTGTGGATAGGTTCAACAAGATGTGCATATTAATTCCTTGTAAAAATAAAATTGCTGTTGAAAAAACATCTCAACTTTTCTTTCTAAATGTATGTGTTCATTTTGGATTACCTACTTCTATTGTAAGTGATCGTGATTCTGGATTTGTTGGGAATTTTTGGTCAAGTTTATGGAACTTGATGGACACCAAGTTGAAGAAAAGTACAGCCTTCCATCCACAAATAGATGGTCAAACTGAAGTGGTTAACTGGACAATTATTCATTTTCTAAGAGGATATTGCATCAAACATCCTAAGTTGTGGGATGAACAGTTGCATTATATTCAACATGCTTACACCGAGAAAATGACTCTTCAAATGTAACTTCGCCTTTTGAGGCATGTCTTGGTTATTTGCCTAAATCAACTTTGGATTTCATATTTGAGAAAGATGTAGCTGTAGATGGACATAGCGACATAGACAAAGCAAAGAAATTCAATGAGAGAATTCAGTTGATTCACCAAACAGTTCAAGAATAACTAGAAAAGAGTCAAGGCAAGTATAAGGCAAAGCATGATAAGCATTGTATGGATCATCAGTTTCAAGTAGGTGGTGAAGTTTGGATTTAAATTAGAAAGGAAAGGCTTCAAAGTGAAGGTAAAAATTGAAACCAATCCGTTATGGTCCATTTAAAATATATGCAAATTTATTCCATTGTTAATGTTGAAAATTTGAGATTGTATGAGCCTCCTTTGATTGAAGATCAAGGAGAAAGTGTACATGTTCCATCAATTTAATATTTTTCTCCAAAATTTCTTGTTGAGCTTCAACAAGACACCATACTTGACAAAAGAACGAGGTCATCAAAGAGGGGAAATTTTGATTATCTTCGAGTGAGTCTCAAAGGTACAAATTCATCAAAGGCTAAATGGATTGAATAGGGGAAAGTGAGGGAATAGTACCCTCATCTATTTAATAACTCAATATAATATTTTGTGGTCCAAAAGGCTTCTAGTGGGGAGGAGTGATCAGGTGCTGAGTTTTATGCTCAAAAATCAAAGTTTCAATTTGTTTTTAAACTCAACTTCAGATCAAATAGCTCGTCATTCCAAATCCAATGGTGTGAACGACACTCAAATCTGAGCTGGTATGTAGAAGTTAGAGCAAGTCAAAGTTCAAGTTTGACTTGTTTACATGGTAGGATTGGATGATGTGGCAAAGCCCTTCAGTGAATGAGGAGGCGCACAGTGGTAGGCTTCCATTGGCCCCCACATATCGCAAATCGTAGTAGTAGGCAGAAAGATGTTCGAAATTGGCCCCAACGCAGATAGGTTGCGATGTGATCTAATCACAATTGCATATCGTAGGTGGACGAGTATTACAGAATTGACCCCTGTGATGCGATTTATCACATATCGCAATTACAGAAAAGGGTTGTGTTTTTGATGGTTTTGACAGTAATCGCCAAATTGCGATGGACTGCCTAGACGCGGTATTTTATATATTCAAGTTAATACTCCCATCAGGGCTGCGATATCACTATCGCAACATCACCACCATGTTAGCAAGACCTTCAGCCCGCCAAACTTTACCGATTTCAATTTTCAATATGACCGATAGGTTATGGCCCACAGTGTGGTGAAATATTCGCCCGGTTAGCGGATTTTGGAGTGAAAATAGTGGTTTTTACTGGTTTTGGAGCAATATTTTGACAAAATTGTGGGAGAATTGGGAGAGGTCATAACTTCTTCTGTTATTATCCAAATTAGGGTAAAAAGGAGTCAATTCTAGTAGTTTTGGCTATTCTAAACTCATTGAGATAGTTCTCAGAGGCATCTGAGCATTGTAAACACACTTTTGTTCTAATTTTGAGCATAATAGAGTGGCCCAAGCATTGGAAGCTAGGCCAAGGAGACATAGCCTAGGAGGGGTGAACTCCTCATCAAACCTATGTGTTGTGTGTTGTATTTTGATGTTCTTTGCTATTATTTTGTTGTTATTCAACATATGTCTTATGTTAAATTGTTTATAAAATTTACATAAGAAACTCTCATGGGAATCAATTAATTAAGAAAACATGGTGAATCCTTAAGCACTTGATAAGAAAATGATAAGAAATTTGGGTTTTATTCTGAATGGGGAATTACCACAACATTACTAATCTGCTCCATTTCAGATCAATATGACACTTTGATTCTCTTACAAATGGGACCAAAACACTTAGAGAAAACACATGCAATAAGTCTTAATGCTTGCAACGACAATATGCAACGTCAAAGTAGGATCTGAAATTGAGGTGTAGGCCAACATTTTGGAGGGTGTTGTCGCAGCGACAACAACTGCTATATAATTATGTGGTGTATTATGTCATGTGATATGTACATTGTTAATTCAAAGGCCAATAGAATTACATAGTTCATTGATGCTCTCCACATTGGCAATCAAAGTATGCTAAATTGAATATGATGATATGGTTGAATGTTTTTTGGGGCTTGTGGTGAATAGTTGATGAATTATGAAAAGGTTGTATACGTATTGATT
>APFE030088679.1:47928-62190 GCA_000404065.3 Pinus taeda
CTCCTTATATCCTGACCTCGTTGGGGACATGTAAAGAAAAACAGAGAAAAAGCAGACCGCTTTGATACCACTGATCCGGATTTAAACAGGAACGCAATATATTACAGAGATAACCATAAATACAGAGATGCGATAACCATAAATAAAGAGATGCAGTGGAAATAACACTTCATTTCATTAATGGAAAATACCGAAATATGCTTACAACCAGAATTGGAAATAAACCAGCTAGGACGATGGTAGCTTATCTCTGAGAAGAGATGTGCGGCTACATGTCTCCGAACTGTTCCGAACTTGTGTTACAATGAGGCTCGAAGGCCTATTTATTATGGAGAAACAATGGAAAACCCTTCACATTCCAAAACCGACCCTTAGAAGATGAAACGCCAAATTGTGGGCCCTGTTTTGGGTAAAATTGGTACATCAATTTCCCGGGGTCGTAACTTTGGCATATCTCCGTTTGACGCGTACAATAGCTCATTAGAAAGATCTATTCGAGCACTATCATTGTTGGAACGGGCAACACCAGTCCATGTTCCATGGACCCATGTTTCCCTGGATTCCCCAAAAAACGTCGTTTAGGGCCTCAAAACGGCTCCGGAAGTTCAGGACCCGAAAAACTGCTAAAAATAGTAAGTTGTGCTACAATTAAGGAAACTGAAAATGCTGAAAGAGACAATTGTGGGGGTCCAAATGGGATAGGTGGGTGGCCACCAACATCCGCCTGGATCAATTATGGCTAAGGAAATAGGAAAAGACAATGGCAAAGGCTTTGGAAAGGAAAAATGGAATTTTGGCACATTTATTTTATGAAAACAATGGACATTAGGAGAAAAGGAAGGTGAAAGGTCATAGGTTGCAAGTGAGGAGAAAAATGACGAAAAATAATGGAAAATGAAGAAAATAAAGGCCTCATTGAATAAAAGCTTTATGAGGATCAGTTGGAAAGCATGGTCAGTTCAGTTTTGGATCTCTCTCATTATTATCTCTCTCTCTCTCTCACTCTTGGATACTTAGAGTTTTCTTGGAGCATTTTGGCATTGGATCAAGAAAGGAAAAGAAGGCAAGAGGAAGTAAATATCAAGCAGGGAAAGGTAGGATCAACCAGCTACAATAGGATTCTTTGCAGGTGTAGAAATGTTTTCATATTAGCCTTTCCATTTCCAGATAGCCATGGTGTGATGGGGTTCTCATTTTTTGGTTGAGTTGGATTTCTGAATGGATTCGAAGCTGAGTGAGGTGGATCTCTAAATGATAGAGAAGATGGCCTAGTGTTCCTTGAACTAGACTGTGGATCACGGTAAAGTCAAGATTGTGTTTCCTCAGTGGGCTTAGGAATCTTTGTCGGTGAATGACAACATATATGGTAAATTCAAGAGGTGCTTTTCTCTCTGTTGTGCCTAGTAATCTCAAGTTTGGGATATGCAGTAAAGCATGGAGAGCGGGTCTCGGTTTAGCGCCTAGTGATCCCGGTTTGGATTGTGATAAAGCCTGAGAGACTAGGAGACAGGAAAATTACTCACGGTGTAGGTGGAGAAATTTAGTGGCATCCATGCTTGTTTAGCCTAGTGATAGGGTGGAGATCATGGTAAATCCTATTATGACATGTTTATTGTGTTGGCCTAGTGATCTAGGATGGATTA
This sequence comes from Pinus taeda, assembly GCA_000404065.3. NCBI lineage: Eukaryota > Viridiplantae > Streptophyta > Pinopsida > Pinales > Pinaceae > Pinus > Pinus taeda. Next base: position 49,572 of record APFE030088679.1, read on the forward strand.
AGGTAAATATTGGTTTCTATTGATGAAGGTGAGGTGGTTTAGCCTCAGGATGCCCTCGTTGGTTCTTTGGTTTGAGTCCCACATTCATGCTCAGAATATGGCACAGGGGTGAATGGTTGAAGAGATATTTGGCTCAACCATTTTATGGTAGGGTGGAATGTGGTAGTCCCATCTCGGGTTTGTATTTTGCATCGTTAATGAGAGGTTATTTCTCCTTGTATTTCTATGAGTATTATACTGATTTATATGTAGATCATATGGCTGTGATTTCATTGGTCTTTTTGCTACTATTATGCTGGTTATGTATGTGTTTTATGATAATGGCTATGTATGGATCTCATCATGTTTTTACTTGTAAATGAATGGATAATGTATCTTTGACTGAATAGATGATAATGCAGTAAATGATTTGAGGGAAAAATGGTTCTTAGCGATTCTCAAATAAGTATGAGATCCCTATGCTTAAATCTGTTATTTACACCTGTATATTACATATTTATGATATGTTTGATGAAATTCTTGTCATGGCTAGTAGGGGTCTAGTTAAGGGCCTGTTCAACTATTTTATTTTGCATCAGTGTTTCCCTATTATTTTACTATTCGGGAGATGTCACGCCATTATCGGCAGTGACCTGGGTTCTGGGCTTGAAAAAGTGGCTTAAATCCTAGGGACACTAACACAAAACTGGACAAAATAGTCCTTGGGAACTAGAATGCCTATCGAATGAGAGCATCCAGAGCCTCATGAATGTTGGAAGGCCTATAGTACGAGAGTGTGCAGAGGTCAAGAGGCTGAGAACTTTAGTGGGACCCAGGGGCCAGCTTCTTGAAGTGTTGGGATGGTTCTCAGGGGTCTTGTAGTTGTTGTGGAAGGTATGTATGTTGTGTTTCTATTGATTCCATTTCCTTAAGGTCATATAGGAGGTTGAATATGATCATAGTAGCCTCTTGTTGCATGTTTACCCTGATTTGTCAGTTACTTGGGTAGATGTGGGAGGAGAGTGTTACAGAATGATATTAGAGCATGGTTCACCCCTCTGACTAGATGGGTTGTGTGTTGGTCATGTATTCATGTCAGTTGCATAAGTGTTGCTTATGCTTCTATTCCATGTGCTTATTGCATTTGCATGGTGATGATCATGGTTGTATTGATGTCGCCATGTTAAGGTTGAAGGTGTTGTTGTGGGATGTGTTGTCATGAGTGTATTGTTATATATGCATTTTTTATGCATGTCAGTGTCTATAGGTTGTTATGCACGCATTGTCATGGTTATGGTTACACATGCATGGTAGGTCAGACATGCATTTTGAGGTCATTGTATTCATTTTGGGTCTTCATGATGTTACTAGTATGTTATGATTATGATGTGTTGGTTGAGGTAGAGTAGGAGATGTAGATCATTAAAGCGAAGTTGTAGTATTGGACCTCGAGGCAAGAGCATGTCGTCATACAGGTTTGTATGTTGGGCATGTAGGTATGTTAGTTAATGGATTGTTATATGAATTAGTGTTATATACATTAGGTTTATGTACATGTCTATTGATGTTATGGTTACATACATGATAGATGTTGGTTGATTAGTGTAGTCATATGCACATGTGTCAGATAGTCATGAGTAGTAGTAACCCATGGTTGTATGCAATTCTATTGTTGTTTATGTTAGATAACTTGATGATTATGTTCTTTGTTGTTGATGAGTATGTTATAGGTTAACTTGTCGTTGTTATATGATAGTTAGCTTGATGATTAGATTATATTTTGTTGATGAGCATGATATATAACTTGTTGTTGTTATATAATAGTAAGTTGATGATTAGGGTTATTACATTAAGAAATTTATGTTATATGTATCATGCTAAATTGGATTGACCTACGTAGGTGATTAGGGTTATGAATTCAAGTATGAGTCAACTTATTTGTGACATTGTGTTGTACTAATCTAGACTGATCCTACATATGTGATTACTATGCATGAATACCAATTTTTTATGAGCTTATGATGTGAACATGTTAGCTAGTGACTATTATGGATATCATGACCTTATTTATGTTTGATTTGATGTGTTGTAGATTTATATCATGCTAACTAGATTGATTTTACAGACAAGATATTCTCCCCTAAGATACGTTAAGGTATGAGTTTGCTTATGTTGTATATTTGGTGCTTGATTGTTTTATTATGTCGTCTATTTGGGATTTAAGTGTTTGGTGTCTATTATGTCATCTACTTTATTTATTTAACATGTTATGTTTGGAAATTGGTTGAATGTTTGATTACTTGCATGATATGAGTATGTGTCTGCAAGATTGCCTGAATTAATGATCTTTTTTTAAGATGATTATACTAAAACATATGTGTTGAGACAATTGATATGTACTTGAGTGTAGGTAGGTGAGAGTGTAGATTTATGTCTAATGACTATGAGTTGATTATGGATTATGACATTATTGTTAGTCTTGGTAAAGTTTGATTTCAAATTAGTAGATACGTTTCCTTTATCATTGGAGTAGGTGGTTGACATGTATGAGCAATTGCAGTGTAACATGATCGATATTAGCATGACAAGGTAATATTTGATTTGCTTACATAACTAACAGTTGCCTGATGTGACAACACATATTAAGCCTCAATTCCAACAAAGTAAAAGGGTAGAAGAAAGGAATTGAGAAAGAATTCCTTTGGCTATGTTTGGAAACCCTAATTCCAAACGAATGAGTGATTTGCATAGATGAAGTCTCCTTAACCTTGATTTTGTCTAACATTATGTGGATATGTGCTATAGTCATGAACATGTATTTGATAGGTATATTAGCTATTTTCTAGTTATGGATGGATTCTTTAAGGGAATTGGAGCCCCTTGAGAAATGGCATGGACATGTTCAGTTACAAGGAAACGTGCTTGGCACAACAAGGTAAGGTAACTAGTATGTTTTTATGTTTATTTATGCACTGACAGTTATGTGTTCATGGCAATATGATGCAGGGAATTGCATGGAAAATAGATTGTGATGCAATCTTCAAGAAGGCTCAGGTTGAGCTTTCCTTTGGAAGCACTAGGAACCATGGAGTTTGAGTCATGGTGTTTGTTGCCAATCTTATTCTTTTGGGATTTTGTGATTTTTTTTGCTTGATTTGCAACTTTATTTATGTCTAGTGTATGGTGATACCACTTTGTTCATGATGTCATATTGTTATTGGTTTTTATGGTTTTCTTCTTGTTTGCATTGTTTTATTTCCTTTTATGTCTTGAGGGCCTTGGGAATTGGTTGGGAAAGAGGAAATTTAATGGAGCTCGAGGAGATATGTGTGGTACCCAACATGTAATGTAAGACACAGATGAAGTTCAGTGCATGAGTAAGTGCAGTGGAAGGTAAGACTATGATAGTCAGTTGGACTAGTTGGGTCCATTATGGTAAATGGATGGTGGCACTATAGTCATGAGAAAGGTAACATGAAAGTTAAAGTGAATGGATGTGAGGCATCAGATTCCTTGGCTATGTTGGGAACAATTTTTCTCAATGTTGTGCATGAAGTTCATGGATAAGGGGAGTTCTCTTAACCTTGACCTTATGCTATCTAGTAATTATGTTGTGATCATGATTATTAATGATAATATTTATATGTATGTATATGTATGCATTCATGTCACTGTTTGATAGGATCATGATTTTTTATGCTAATTTATATATATATGTATGTATCTATGTATATATGTCACTATCTAACAGGGTTTTAAGGGATCGTTCCTTCGGAGGAATGACTGCTTATGCAGGTGAATGGTAGAAAGAGGTTCTTGGTTTATGAGGAATCATGTGGGAAGAGTAGTGTGACAGATATTTGAGGTCAGTATCACGTGGATATGAACTGATATCTTGTGATTATATTATTTCTATGTTTATGTTATGGACAGGATAATGATGAGAGATACATGAACAGAATGGAAACAATGTGCTCTGTAGTATGCTAGGATAAGCATGGATGGCAGAGAGACACTAGAGAAAGGTTGCATGGTACAGACAGTGTGGTTTTGGATGTGTGGTACTACTATTATGCATATATTGTATATGTTGTACATTTCTCATCTATGATGTTGTGCGCAAGTGCTGTTGTGTATATATAGTGTGTGTACATGTTGTTATGCAATGTTATGTACATGGTGGTACATATAGTGTTGTGTGAATATTGCATATGCAACACTATGTACATGTGGTGTTGTATGCATGTTGTACAAGTGGTACTATGTATTTGTGTCCAAGTATGAATCATGCAATTCACCCAATCCACATTTAATTGTCAACCCAAGGTTCTACCATTTGTTTCAAGGCTATCATGCACTGTATGTGCAAGCCATAGTTTCCCTACCTAGTAGTGAACATTAACTATAGATTCATCAATGTGTAATTGCAAGCAATATTGTAACAATAATAAGAGTAACAAAAAATAATGACTCATAGAAACACATTGATAAAAAGTCATAGCAATAACAAACTCACAGAAATAAACCTATTACACATCTAATCCAGCAGTACCTGGTCAGGAGAGTGGGCCCAACTTCCTGATCAGGGTTGTGGCGAGATCAAAGAATCACGATATGCTTAGAAGATCAACTTGTCATTAATAAAAGAAATATTACAATCGTGTTGTTACAGGCTCAAACTTAGAGTATTCTACTACAAACTTAGTGTCTTTTAACAGTGTTGGCTTTCATAGTCTGCAACTCTACTTTATACAATTTGTCAATGATACAACTCCTAGAATTACGACACTGTCTGTCCTTAATTACATGTGGTTTTCATTATGAAATAGAATGTTAAAATATAGCAGTGTGTAAATCAAAGGGTTGATTCACCGTTGCAGCCAATATTCAAGAATAGCACTACTCGTTTGATAACATCGTTTAGTGAATCACAGTCCTAGTGATTCTCCCTTTAAATTTGCAGAAATAATTGAATTAACAAGTCACTTAGGTAATAATACCTTACGACTATGATTCATTGAGAAATAATCCATAAAGACAAGCTGAGAGGTATACTTGTGTAATTTAAGATATTGATTAACCATTATTGGTGTGAGATGGATAAAATAATAGGGTAAAAAGGGTGAGTAAAAGTATGAAAATATAGCTACCAACATCTCCCCCCAATTCGCCTTACTGCATGTCCTCATGTAGTTCATCGCCTGCGCAAGTCTGGGTTTTGAGTTGTGATGATTAGTGTGAAGTTGTGCAAGATCGTATTTTGCAAACATCTCTGTCCTTGGAGGATTATACCCATCTGTTTGGATGAATTCTTTCCACCAATCCTCACTTACCTCGTAAGCTGGAGTGTACTGATCAACTAAAAATCATATGATGGGAAATTGAAACCTCAAACCTATCCATCAAACCCCATGAATACCAGGGTACCATGTTTAGAGCCCGAGAAAAATTTGGGGCCCCAAAAGGCTCATGTATCATGACAACTGCTGATTAGAGCATCCACCTTTTCTGGCAACTATCCCAAACCTCCTCCTAACAAGTGAAGATCTATTTTGTGCATATATCAACACATCATTGTTGAGTTGCCAACATCTGTTCTTTTCATCATTTGATCCCCAAGAGGCCTATTTACCTGATTTGCTTCGAACGTATCAAAATCCTTTTTCCATTTAACCTAGTTGAGAGTGTAGGAGGTAAAGACTCTAAGTTGAGTATCTCCTACATATGGAACTAGGTTAAATGATTGATCATTGCCCAGGAAGTAGTCATGCATGTACAACTCGCACATCAAATGCTGATCCAAAATGTTGTGGCATCTCATGATGCACAAAAACTGTATTGGATCTTCCATATCATGACAAAGCTCCTGGCAGATTCTTTCAAAACAAAAGAATAGATATTGTTCATGGAGGAACAAGGCGTAGCTATGAGCAAGGGAATGACAAGCCATTGCATGCTAATACAAGGTTAACATCTCTTCCTTATCGGCCTTTAGTAGCTTCACCTATTTTTCCAACCCCTTAATTTTCTTCTTTTGTTTCTTCTACTTTCGATTTTCCTTTTCTATATGTTCTATGTAACCAGAAAATTGTTTCATAGCTTGCTTGTGAGTTTACCTTATTCCTTATCGGTGTGCCTCTAAAGGAATGGAACCTCATTGAAAGCAAGCTGTTGCATCTTGCCTCTTCTGAATTTCTGCAGACATAAAAAACTCTCATGCCTCGATCATATGAAAAACGACTATGCCTGTGTAGTTGCTAAAGTCGTTGGCCTATCTTCAGCCTGTGTTTCCACTGACACAGTTTCTCGCTAGGGTTCCATAGAATTTTTCTTGTGCTTTCTCACTTTTCTTCGTAGGCACTGCAACCATTTGCTCAATTTCATGATCTTGATTTTCAACTGCATATTCTCTTTGAATTGTGCCTGATATCGTTCCTTAAGAGGGGGTATCCTTCTCACATGTTGCTCAATAAACTCTTGGTTCACAGCTACTTCTTCCACAAGCCTCGTAGCTGGTCTAGGTCTTGGTGGGTTAACATTGACAAAATCATCAACTAGCTCTTATTTTACTCTAATTTCTTCCATTTGTTTCTCAACTTGGGGAATAGTCTTGTCAGCACCTTCTTCAGGTCTCAAGACCCCTATATATTCCCTCTGCACTTCTGGATTCACTACAGGGTCTTGTGTGGTAGTGTCTTTGACACCCTCCTCATGAAGTTGCTCTACTATCTGATCATCCTCTTCCACCTATGTAGGAACAGCTCCTAACCCTTATAGGTTAGTTTTATTAGCAACATCCTTTTCTATTTGCTCAAGAATGGTTTATAACCCTTGCAGGTTAGTTTGATCAACAATGTCTTCTCCCATATACTCTAGAATAGTTTCTAGCCCTTGCAAGTTAGCCTCATTTGCAACAATATTCTTCATCTGCTCAGGAATAGTTCCTAGCCCTTTTGGGTTAGTCTGTTTACCTACATCTTCCTCCATTGGCCTTGAAACAATTTCTAGAGTAACACCAGCCAAAGCTTATTCATTTTTTCCTTTGGTTGGCACTAGTTCTTGTGTGACAGTGTCGACCTCTACCCATTCAATTTGTTCAATTCTTTCACTAATCGACACTGGTTTTTGAATAACGTGTCGGCAATGGTGCCCTTAGATTTACCAACAAACTTCAGGACCGGAGGAGAAGCTTCTTCTTTCTCCATGCATCTAGAGGAACGGGTTTTCCTTACCCCTCTTTGTAAGAATTCAAGAAAAGGAGAATGAGTAATGATTTTATCAATTTTCATTTTCTCAATGCCTACTGACATAGGCCCTCCTTCCTCTTCTTCTATATCCACTAGTTTTTCTATGATCCCGTTTTCTCTTCCTGCATGTGCTTCTTCCGAGTTGTCCTCCTGCCTACCAAAAACACTGTCACTTGTGGAGTGGTGTCGAATGTGGCCCCTATTTCCCCCAAAGGTTCCACATTCAATTGAACAGGTGGTGTTGGTTCTTGTGTGAAAGAACCACCTAGGTTTTCAATCACAAGTTCTTCAACTATTTCAACAGGTGGTGCTAGTTCTTGTGTGTCAACATTATCTACATTCTCAACCAAGAGTTCTTTAATTGTTCATACAGGTGATGTTGGTTCTTATGTGTTAGCACCACCTGTAACTACATCTAAGGGTGGTGATTCTTCTCCTCGTTGGTCGGTCGACGCTGGTTCTTGTGGAGCAATGTCGACTACACTCTCTTCTACCTCCATTGCATCAATCTCTGTTGGGCCAATAGGAAACACCGGAACAACATCGTCTATGGCCTCTTCTTCCATTGCTACATCTTCTTCCTCTTCCCCTGCAGGTAGCATGCCCGCAAGTTCTTCCTCTTCCAACTCGGTGAATTATATCCAAGCCACAGAGGTTCGAGACAGATCATAGACCACCAATAATCTCACAAACCCATGATTTGTAAGAACTGCTAATGGTTGTCGAGACTGTTGGGTAGATTATGTCATTAAGTGAAGGCTACTCCATAGGAAGTATGGCATGTCCAAAGCATGAACCTGTGCATGTTGAAACCGAAGGCATGCAAAGAGTTTGAAATGATACTTAAAACAATGTAGAGAAATAGCCTTTGTAGGTAACATACCTCATTACAAAATACGCCACCTCACTCCATGGATATGCCAATGATTTATGATCATACCCTATTCCTTTCTGGATTGTTGTCTCCCTAGCCTATAAAAACAATTTCAGAAACTCTGGCAGAGGAGACTTCCGAGAGAACCATTTCTGACCTCACTGTAATCCAATAGCAATTGAAATAGCTTCCTCTGTGACAAAAAAATCCAATCCATGGACTCTAGAATGATTTCCTTCCAAGTTTAACGCAAATTCTGTTGTGATGGCTTCATCGAATCCTTGTAGCCTCTCAAAATACACATGCCACCCTACATCCAAGAAAAAATTCCAAATATATGCATTGTGTCGAACCTGCTCTATATTCTCTGGTTCATGTCTCACAGCCTATCCACCCATTCTACAATGGCCTGTAATAGCACTTCGAAGTAACAACAAATCGTCGAGAAGGAGTGTTGGTAGGTAGATTTGCAGTGAGAGTTGTGAGAGGGATGGGGTGCAATGAGAGTGAAAATTAGAAGGATAACGATGGAACATGGAAAAATCATGAGAGATAATGGATAATAATGGAAGGTAATAATGGTAATTATTTCACAGTGTTGGAAATGATCATTCATTAGTACAACAATACTAACTTCAAGTCCCGATGCATATAGGCATCATGCGAAGTATGGTGGATAATCGTGAATGAATGTGCTTAGCACAAGGTTTGATAAAAATAATAATAAGTCATCATTATAGTACCTCCCCCTAACTAAGGGATGATAGTCCATGGTCGTATCAAATCATGTCACATGAATTATTAATCAAATCCACAAAATCGATTGGGGACGTACTTGGGTGACTTACCTTGATGAAGTAACAGTAGCGGGGGAGTAACAGCATTGGGGGAGTAACAACACCCGAGGAGTAACAACCTCACTTGAATACTTAGTCGAAATTGCGATAGAGTAATAGCACCGGAGGAGTAACAACACCAGAATACTTAGACGAAATCACGATGAAGTAACAACACCGATGGAGTAACAACACCAGAGGAGTAACAACACTAGAGGAGTAACAACACCGAAATAATTAGACGAAATCGTGATCACCGGAGGAGTAACATCCCCAGTTAAGTACTTAGATGAAATTTCCATCATCAGAGTAACAACACTGGAGGAGTAACAATGCTAGTGAGGTACTTGCAAGAAAACGATTGATAGAGTAGTAACAACGTTATTTATATGTTTATATAATATATATAATATATATTTATAGTATAATATATATATATATAATATATAAATATATATAATATAATATATATATAAGATATATATAATATATATATAAAATATGAATATAATATATAATATAATATAATATATATTTGAATCAGGGGTGCAGAGGAGGAGTTCCCTGCACTAATAACTTCAAAACCATAGTTATCAGAGAGATATTTGATAAAGGAGTCCCTTGAAGCTGGATGGTGATATAATCGGAGGCGATGTCCATTCACGATCAAAGGAGTATGTGCCTCATCAATTGTGATAAGTCTAACAGCCACACTATCGAACATTGTATCAACTTCATAGGGTCCCATCCACCTGGAGTAGATTTTTCCCTTAAAATCATTGAACTGGGAATCATAGAATAATGCCCAATCCCCTGTTTGAAACACCTTTTTCTTAATGAATTTATCTTGCCATTTAGTTTGTTGCTACTCATTTGTAGCAGTATTTTGGAAATCTACCAATCGAATTTCATCCAACTCATTCAGTTGTCACAACCAATGTTTCTGGGCCTCTGAAAGATCTAAACCTACTTCAAGGGCTATCATGAGCGTCTTAATTTTGAATTCCAATGGAAACTGTTGGATACCTATACCAATAGGTTTCATATTTCATGATTGGCAAATACAAGTGCCAAATAAGCTCCATTTTGCTGCTACAAAGGTTCCATATTTGCAAGAAAAGAGAAGGTGTGTATATGCCTGCATACTCATTAAAGTTTTGATGGATGACCCAACAGTTTAATCTGGATCATGCCATGTTTTCAATTTATGTTGTAGAATATAGAAAGAAATCTGTCCAAACTGCTTAATCTTGGTAGATCAGTAGTTAGGTAGAGAAACTAAGGTTCCCAACTGCTTAATCTGGGGCCTTGGAAGGAATAAGGGTAGTATTAGATAGGAAATGAAGCAAGAAAGCCAATGTAAAAGAAAAGGCACACAAAGGGTTTGCAAGTCCAAGTGCACCCTCCAAGAAGAAATAAAAAATGTGAGGCAAATTAGTTAGGTAGGTAGATGGGGTTGCAGAAGTGGTGTTCCTTCCAAGATCAACTTTGCTAACCATGTACAGGAAAAATGACACAGTGGAGCATGACTAACTTCCTTTTTCCATTTGTATATCACTCATTACTAACACCCCTTCACAAGTTGTGTACATAAGAGAAACTTAAGGCTTTGTGATGGTTCTTATGGCCTTTAAAAGCCACATTTCTTGTGCAAAAGTCTTTTCATTTTGATCTACTCCTTACACTAAGTTGTTTTCAAGAAAACTTGGTTGTACTGATCTTCATCCATATTTTCCCCCCACATTAACAGCTAACTCTATTATCTAGCTCCCTATACTTCACTTCCCCTATTAATATAACACCATGGTGTATAAACCCTCACAATGTATAAATATCCCCTCCTTGGCACTATAGCCATAATTTCCACTCCCAGGGAATTGAATTAACATCTGGTTAAGGTCAAGAACCCAAGTCTAACCCCTTCTCTCCATCTGAACCCATCCCCCTAGTCAAGTCTCTATTTTTGCCTGAAAACCCTTAGTCTAGCCCTTTCTGTGCTCCTTTATACCATTAAAAGGCAAAATATGATGAAACCTACCTTCCCCGCCTTATCCTAAGGTTGGGAGCCAATGTGCGCCTTCTTTTATATAAATCTGTCAAAACCCGCCTTTCCTAAAGTTTTGCCCCCATATGCCTTGTATAAAAATTTGCATGGAAAACCTTTGTTTTTGCCGTTTCCTAATGTTGTTGGGAAAATATGATTTTATTAAAGAAAATCATCAAAAACCATTGAAAGTCATACATAAATTGGAGGGCCCCGCTGGGCGTGCTTGCCGAGAAATACTATATTATAATCCGCCCGCTGATTGTTATCCTCCGTGCAACTGCTTCACCCGATGACTGTCCGATCGCGGCCTTGCCAGATCTACGGCCAATAGCAATTTCAGAGGGGCCCGACGTTTGACCGTTAAGAAATGTTGACTTTATCCGCCGTGCAGATCCCTCGCCCAACAGCCGTCCGATCATGCGCCCGCAGATCAACGACTGTCATGGATTTCGGAAGGCCCTCGACGTCCGACAAATACCTTCCGATATCTGTCAGACGCTTACGTCATGTGGGGACATGCGTCGCTGCCAAACTCCGTCGGAGCCCCCTCTGACAGATTCCTTGCCGTGCAGGAGGGGGCCCGATATGGCGACACCTGTCCTCCCACATCCCCGCCCTGCTGTTACCCACGTCAATGCCATAACCGCGCACCCCGTCCTCCATTCGCCCACTTGGCCGCCACCTCATCACCCCCGTGGACCGGTCTCAGGCCGCCACGTCACCTAATGACGTCCTGCTGACGTCATCCGACCCGGACCCACATGCTGACGTCATGCTGACGTCACTCAAAAAAGCGCGCCAATAAAGCAAAAAGGCCATATTTTCACAATTTTTCGCGTTTTTTCATTATTTTTGTAAAAAGAACCTCTGCGCTGTCTGCATGCATATCACGACGAACAGTCTACCAGCCAACTCTAGACCATCCGTAGAAGCTCAAAGCGCCAACCCAACTGCTATTTCGTTTCGAGCAACTGGTTAAACAGGTATTTGCCCGTCCACCTCCTCGCAAACTGGTTTTTTCACAGTTAATTGTAAAATACACCTGAACACGGCAGAATACTGAAATTTCACCAGAAAACCAAGTATACCCTGCTTCCCCTGGAAAATTAGAGGTCGAATTACATTGGCAGAGCCATTTTGCACTTCAATTTTAGTGAAAACCCTTCTCTGTTCGCGCAATCGTGAACTCATAACCTGCTCCTAAATTGTCAAAGGAGGTCTGCTAAACTATATAAGAGGTCTTCTCAGAGAGCCCAGTACTATCCTATTCTGCTATAGAGCAATCCTGTTACTCGGCGTTCCTCTCAATTCCATTTTCTCAGGTAGCACGCTCATCATTTCAAGAAACATTCAAACAGACATGGATACCCCCTCAACATCAGTAGCCCTCAATGTTACTCCCTTGAATGCTCCCCAGAGAGAGCTGGACTGGCAAGATTTGGCAGACCTAGATTACCAAATCTCAGAAGACAGCCCATCCAAATGTAAGTTTCACATTCATTTGCTAAATGAGCTCAGGGCTAAGCACAGAGATGGAACAGATATTCTAGGCATTTGGGAGTCCTCCCTCCCAATCTTCAAGATGCCCCAGGTCAACCAGTTCCCTGACCTCATCCACTTGTGTGCTGTCTGCTAT
>APFE030088679.1:65484-77589 GCA_000404065.3 Pinus taeda
TCAGTTGCCTCCACCAGATACATGGCAGGAATTAATAAGATTACTTTTGAATCAAAGTTAAGTAATCACGACTTTCTCCTCAACAAAAAGTTTGCATTGCATACACAGCTGGACAAAAGATACATCAGCAGGTATGAAGACGCTGAGCCAACTCAGCACAGGTACTCGGCCACGACAACAGCATCAGCAAGCACAGGTGGCAGGGCCAAGAAGACACAGGAAAGTGACAGCTGCACAGCACATCATTCAGCAGTTATGTTAAAGCTGCTCAACCAACTCCGTGAGCCCCAAAGGTCAAAATTACTCTGACGGGAGTTAAGATCTTTTATAACTCATTTAAGATTGTAATTACTTCTCAGCTACAAGCCATGTACGAGTGTAAGAAGATATTTCCCTCTCAGATGACTCAATGCCTGAGATATTTTTGTATTAGACCTCTATATATTCCCCCTCGCATTTGTTAGCAGGGGTTGGACTCCGGATGTAAGAAATCTCTTGATATCTCTTCTGTTACTCTTATGTTGTAAATCTTCAGACAGATAATACAAAGAATGATGGGATTTCTCCAAGCATTGTGTCTCTTGATGTCTTGCTGGTGTATGGCTGAAAGCTGCATGATTCTTGTGTATTCCATGGCTCAATAAGTTTTCTCGTTGCTCTCTGTTACATATATGTTTGCTATACTTTCATATATCTTTCATGCTCTACATGTACTCAATATCTAAATGGCAAGGAAAAAGAATAGTCCCAGGACTTAATCTTTGATTACCCTGAGCTCAATCCTAGCTATTTCATATGTTTTCTTCAGTTATGGTATCGAAAGAGTAATTCTTAAGTGCTACCTTTCATGCTATATCATCACAGTGCTCTGTTATTTCAGGAATTCAAGTAATTGCTCCTAAGTAATAGACCTCTTTCCCACTACCCAGCTTAGTAAAGAATCCTTAATTGCTCTTTGCTAGTTGTTTTCATTTCACCCTCACAATTTGCAGTTTGTTTTATGAAATACATACAGGCCCTGTAATTCCAGTTGTACTAAGCCAGGATTTCAAGGAAGCAACAGTTACAGACCCCATTGCCCAATGGATTAGTTTCATCTGCAGATAACGCTCTAAAAATTATCAGAAGCATCCTCCCAACCAAACATAAAAAACAATCAAACACTCACTTCATAACTAGCCTAAAACTTCATTAAAATAGTGACAAACCTTACAGAGAGAGCCCTCTCTGATTACAGCTGGGCTAGAAGCTGTATTCCAAAGATTGGTTAGTGGTTACCCCGGCCGTATTCCCTTGGGAGTCATAGGGAACAACCTGGGTGTTAACAGAAACAAAGGGGATTTACCATATAAAGTATCATATAGTGAAAACCTCGTTGTGTTCCACCATGTTGTTCTATACGCCCATAGTGCCTCAGGAAGTTTTTCAGCCCAATTTTGGCAATGGTTTGATATAGCCTTCGTAGGAATATTCTCTAGTACCTTGTTTGTGCTTTCGACTTGACCATTTGCCTGAGGGTGATATGGAGATGTTACCCTATGCTTGATTCCATATTTCTTTATGAGTCCTGCTATCATATGTGATGTAAATTATGCCCCTCCATCTGAAACTATCTCTCTAGGAGCTTCATACCATGCAAGAATTTCTTCAAATAAAGAGTCTGAGACAACTCGTTCTGTTGCTTTCATAATAGCCTTGGCCTCTACCCACGTTTATTTAATCTATGCAAACCAGAATGTGAACTTTCTGTTGTGAAGGCAGATTAAATGGCTCGACAAAATCAATAGTCCATTATTCAAAGGGCTCAAGAGCTAGTTGAGGCTGTAATGGCATTTCATCTTCCCAACCAGACTGAACCATCCGCTGGCAACTATCACACCCTCTAACATATTTCCTTGAATCCCATAAAATAGAAGGCCAATAGTATCCCATTTGTAAAACCTTATGACATGTCCGCTTATCTGCAAAATGTCCCCCATAGGGGCCATCATGAGTGGCTCTCGGAACATCATAGATGTCATCTCCACTTATGCAGTGCTGGATTTGCTGATAAGATCCTATGTAGAAGATATATCCCTCTATCCATGGATAACGAGCATTGTGATGGATAATCCTTTGTTGTTTTCTATAAGACAAGTTTTGAAGCACCTTTCCTGTAACAAGAAAGTTAGAAATATATGCATACAACAGAGTGTGAGTAGAAATTGAAGAAAGATGTTCATCTAGAAAACTGTCCTCTACAGGTGTACCTTCATCACTAATATCCATGCTAGATATGAAATCTATAACTACATTATCTTTCCCTGGTTTGTCTACAATGGTAATATCAAATTCCTGAATTAACAACAACCATCTTGTAACATGACTAGGGTTATTGGTTTATTCATCAGATACCTGATAGTTGTATGATTAGTGTGCATAAAAGTAGGATACCCTATGATGTAATGCTGAAATTTACTAACATCGTAAATGACAACCAAGAACTCCTTTTCAGTTACAATGTAATTTAATATAGCAGGGGTCAAATTCTTGTTGACATAGTAAATTTCATACAACTTCTTATCATCCTGCTGCCCGAAAACTTCCCCTACTGTTGTTTGAGAAGCATGAGTAGAGATGTGGAATGAGAGCTTCCAGTGAGGACCATGTAATATCAGAGCCTTGCAGACTAGTTCTTTGATTTCTACAAAAGTTACTTCACATTCATCTGTCCACACAAATTTTGCATCTTTAGGAAACAATTGAAAAAGTGGGAATGTTATTTTAGAAAAAATCTCTATGAAACACCGATAATAGCCAGTATAACCAATAAAGTTTCGTACGTGTGTCAGTGTCTTAGGTGTAGGAAATTTTAAGATTACCTCTACCTTTGTAGGATCAACGTGAATTCCTGCAGATGAAAGAAAGTGTCCTAGCACTATCCCTTCCATCATCATCACATGGAATTTGACTATACTTAGAGAAACATGTGTCGGCCTGCATCTTTCAATTACTTTCTCTAAGTTTTTCAAAGTTTCTATAAAGGAATCCCCATATGGGGTAAAGTCGTCCATGTAAATCTTGACACTGTCATTAACTAGATCAGAGGAAATTCCTAAGATTTCCCTTTGAAAGGTAGAAGGTGTTTTGCAGAGGCCAAATGGAAGGACTTGGTAGGCAAAGGTTCCCCAAGGGCATGTGAAGGTAGTTTAGTCTTGATCTTCAGGAGCTATTTCTATCTAGTTGTATCTACTAAATCCATCCAGAAAGGAGAAAAACTCCTCCCTGGTTAATGTATCAAGGACTTGGTTAATAAAGGGCAAGGAAAAATGGTATTTATGTGTTTCTTTGCTTAGTTCCCTATAACCAATGCAGATCCACCACTTTCCATTCTTCTTAAGAACAATGACCAGCAGGGAAACCCATTGACTGTCAGATATCGATTAAATAAAACCCACAACTAATAACTTCTGCAATTCATCTTTGTTAGATCCCTATACTACTAGTGTAACCCCTTATTGTTATTAGCACAAGCCCTTTATTGTATTATTGTGCCCATATAGTCCCCATTTTTTTATTATTATGTCCCATAGAAACCCACTACTGTTATTGTTGTGCCCCTACAATATTATTGCTATGTAGGCTCTGATTGTATTGGGACCCCTTAGACCCCTATATATATAAAGGAGGTCTTGTCATTTGTATCATCCAAGAATTATTCATTTGTGTAATGTAAAGGAGGTTTCCCCCTCGAAGAGGCTGATTTTTAAGTCGTTGATCTATCTTTTCTATCTTTTTGTGAGCTGGTTTCATAACATTTGGTATCAGATCTTTGGATTCTAGGGTTTCGCTACTCAAAATAGGTCATCATGGAATTTGCGATATAACTTTTTCTCTACAAAGTTTTAGAAGCTAAACACCAAATCCATTTGATCTGAAATCTTTCTGAACCTCTAGTCCAAATTTCTGATCTTGTCTCACTATATTAGTGGAGATATGATCTGAGGAAGTTAGGGTTTTTGCAAGCTCCATAATTCCATCGCAAACATGTCATCGTTGAAATTTCGCTATACTTTTTTTTTCTAATAAGGTTAAAATTCTAAAATTAAAACCCATTTGAGCTGAAATCATAATGAAGCTCATACCTAAATTTCAAATCTTGTGGCACTATAGTTTCGGAGATATGGTCCAAGACATTTAGGGTTTTTGCAGGATCCCGAATTACATCCCAAATAGGAAACTTGGGCAAAATCATCATAACTTTATCTTTGAGCATCAGATTGAAATTCCATAAAAAATTATAGAAATAGGATGACTTATATCTTTCTATGTATCAGGTTTAGGTCCTAAGGTAGAAACAGTGACACGCGGAACCTTATATAAGTTTGCTCTATTGAACTAGTCTATAATCAGGTCATCGTGGGAGATTTAGCATAACTCTTCCTTGGAGAATCCAATATTGATCAGACTTGTGGGATTGGAAAGAGGAATTAGAGTGCTATTGTAGGACACAATTTTAGACCTTGGAGATCTAAAATTACAATGGTACAATAGATTCAATATTGAGCTCCTACAAAGTGAAAAAAGTGTGTAGTTTTTTTAAAGTTTTGCATAAGTTTCATTAAAAAATTAGTTTGAAGGAATTCAAAGGGCATGGAAGCTAAGATGGATGGTATAGAAGAGAAATTTAAAGGCAACATGGAATATTTGAAGACATATTTGACAAAGTTGCTACAATAAATTCTTACTAATGGCAAAAGGGTAGTAAATGAAACTCATGATGAGAACAAAAGAAATGTTAATCATGATTTCATAGACTCTAACATTGGATTGAAGACCCATCACGTTCCAAAGATTGATATGAGGAATTTTTTTGGCAAGGATATCATAACATGGATACAATAGATGGAACAATATTTTGATCTCCATAATGTGCAAAACACACAAAAGGTATGCATGTCATCTTTATATTTGGAACCAAATCCGTTTCTATGGTATTGATGACTTTGCTCTCATAAAAAAATAGTCATTGGGCAATTTTTATGTAAGAAATGATAGCACGTTATGAGGATACAAAAAGCAACACCTTTTTTAGCCAATTGATAAATATCAAACAAAAGGTTCCAATGATGGAGCACATTGAGTACTTCCAAAAATTGAATATAAGGGTAAAAGATATTCCAGAGGAGCATAGGATTGATGTGTTCATAGGGACTTTAAAGAATAACATCCAACATGAGGTTCACATTTGGGAACCTGATTCATTGGAGAAGGCATTCAGGTTGGCAAGAAAAATGGAAAGCAAAATTATGGAAACAAAGAAGCCTACCACTCACAACTATAAAGATGGAAGTGTTGTTTCTCCTAACCTTTCACCACCTACAAGGTTGACACCACAACAATTGGAAGAAAAAAGAGAAAAAGGGCTTTGTTACAATTGTGATAGAAAATACACTAAAGGCCATAAGTGTGTTGAGAAGAAACTAATTTACATATATGGGGAAGAGGAGCAAGAAAAGGAACAATAAATGTAAAAAGAAGAGGATATACACCAAGAACCAATCCCAGAGAAAGAAGAAATGAATCTGACCATATCTTGTAATGCATTGACAAGAATTACCACTCCTCAAACTCTCAATATCTAAGGGCATATCAAGAAGAAAAAGGTAATTGTGTTGATTGATTCAAGTAGTACCCATAATTTTATTCATCGTAAGATAGCCAAGGAATTGAATTGCTTCCTATACTGTTGTGCTTTACAAACAACCCCCCATTTCATGTTATATTTATTCATAAAAACATTAAAATATGAAATGGGTCCCTTTAAAATAAAATTGATATCAGAACTTTTACTTAACAAAAGTCCGATAATCAAAGGAGCGCTTTATAGAAAACCCTTTTTAAAAGCAATATCCATTTAAAAAAAAAGAAATAAAGCAATTATTCGGTCATTGCGATAAAGCGATCGCAAGATCGCATATCGCAATGACATGAGGGACACAACAAAATGGCTTAAAAGCTTTCCGCTGATGTGATATAGTATTCGGCGATCGGTGATCGACGATACCAAAATGCACCACCAAAGCACCCCATATCAAAGACCCGATGCGATAAGCTATCAGCGATCGGCAATTGGCACATCCCCTTTGTTTTAATATCATTGCACATAT
Source organism: Pinus taeda (assembly GCA_000404065.3). Lineage (NCBI taxonomy): Eukaryota > Viridiplantae > Streptophyta > Pinopsida > Pinales > Pinaceae > Pinus > Pinus taeda. The sequence goes on from APFE030088679.1 coordinate 71,634, forward strand.
GCCTTTCGCCGATGCGATATCGCAATCGGCGATCGGCGGGTCCCCTTGTTCCAAACTTAATGCACATGAGCCTTTCGCCGATGCGATATCGCAATCGGCGATACTCAAGACATTGTTAAGCCAGACTTGTTATAGCCCCCGATGCGATGTGATAAGGCATGATTTCCAGTAGAAAGTCGTTAAAGTGATTGGAAAGCCCAATTTACTGTTATTTAAGGCATAATCACTCTCGCTCAGCCACCAATACGTCCATTGCATGCTTAAAGAGATCTTTTGACAAAATATTGATATAATGGGCATTTATAATGTGGCAGGCTCTATACGGTCATTTAATGGATTCATGTCCTAAGATCTGTCCATAGATTGTCTCCGCGCCTGTTTTAAAAAGCAAAATATATCAGTACTCATCTATTCATTTGCTATCAATTGTGAGTTTTATCGCTATCTCTGTATTACACCAAATTGCCTCTCTGTGCAAAATTCGGTGCTAGACAGAAGTTCAGGCATGATGGGTAAGAAGTCAAAGAAAATCGCAGGTTCTTCTAATCCACCAGTTCCAGAACAAGCCGCAGAAAATAGCAAAAAAGGCCTAATATCTGACACAACATGCGCAGGCCTCGCCAGAGTAACTTGGCAAGGAACTTATGACTTAATTGAGGCCGAGAAACCAACGCAGACGGTAGAAGAAGCTACCGCGGATTCGTTAAAAAAGTCGGAATGCACTCTCAAGGATTTGGCCGATTCTTTCCTCCATAGGATAGCAGCATGGGAGAAAATTCTCCCATATACAGATGTTGTGCGATGGGCGATTGAAGAAATCCCCATCACAGACAGAGCTTTGAGCACAAGGGATGGAAGGATTTTTGGGTCATTTAAGCCAGAAGATCTGAGGCAAATGTATCATTTGCCTAAGCTGGAGAAGATATACAATAGTGCCTTTTTGGAGAAGTTTGCAAGCGATAACAAGATTGAGTCCGAACCTATCAAGGACTGGAGGAAAAATCCAAATAAACACAAGCACGAATCCTCCAGTAAGTACTCGGTCGACTCTTTGGCTTGTCCTTATTGCTATGCGGGTATAATGATGTGTAGATTGTGGGGTTTACACGACTCTGCCATTTTTACCATTGAGATGGTTCCTCTTATGGAGGCGGCAGTGAATAACATGATTATGGATTGGGCTACTATCCTTTCAGATAAGCTAGCAGTAGTTGTTAGTGACTTTAGGAATAAAACTAGAGTCACTGAGAGGAAACTTCCCCCATTCTACTATAGTGCATGTATCCTAGATACCTTGTGTTTCAATTCTGAATTCCCTATTCTTGGTTGGAGGTGGACTGTATAGGACCCCTCGCCCATTCATATTTATCATCGCAAGATGTGGAAGTCATGCTATAAAAACCACTTGTATCAGATTTGTAATGGTTTCATGGTTCCCGTTTATTATTCAATTTTTGATAAACCCATTTCAAGGATCTCCTACCTAGCCTCTTTTGACTTGCCAGCAGTGGCTAGTTGGTTTGGTGAAGAGCATTTTACTTATATTAGAGTCTTTGGCAGCCAAGCCAATCCTCATGTCCTCCCCTTATATGTTCCTGATAAATTGCTAGCGAGGGAAATTGCATACTAGATTACAGCTGAGAGTACTACACAGACTCTCAAAAAGGAGAAGAAAAGGGGATGGCCTACGTTTCCCTTCAGAGGTGGTGTCTTCACCCTGCATGATCTCAAACATGTGGAAAAAGAGGCCACAAAGATTCAAGCTCTAAATCTAGCTACAATCCCGAATAGAGCATTTGACCCAAAGCGAACTGCATATGCCGCTTTGGAACATGCCAAATTAGTAACATTTGATCATAAAGAAGATATGTTCGATGACATGTTCTCTTCGGCTGAATCAATAGGTCAAGCCAAAGAGCTCGCCAAGATAAGATACAACGATGAAGGATTAATTGAGTTTAATAAACTTAGAGAGCAGAGGTTGCAAACTCTGCCTCTAGATTTATTAACGCCAACCCAAGCAGCATCATCAAGCTAGCCTAGCCAGCAACAGACAAAGGAACCTCCTGCTACAACGAAAGCAAATAATAGTGAGCAGGAGGAACAACAAAGGAAAGACCAAGAGGAGAAGCTGAAGAAGAAAGAACAGGAAGAGTGGTTAAAGAAAGAGCAGGAAGATAGACAACGCAAAGAGCAGGAGGATAAACAGCAAAGAGAACATGCGGAGATGCGGCAAAAGGAACAGGAAGAGCAACAAAAGAAGAAACAAGAACAATTGCTGAAGGAGTCTCAATCTAAACAGACCACCACCGATACCAACGTGGGTACTATTACAGACCCCGAATTGCAAAAGGAATGGCAGCAATTCAACACCATTATCAGTGGAGGGAAAGACTCAAAAGTACCGATACTCCTAAGACCAGCGATATGCAGGATGATACCTCATCCCAGGTTCTGAGTGGAACCAGCGGCCCACCTAAAGATATTGAAGTAATTCCAAAAGGTCCCAGTGACCAAATCATTCTACAAGTAGAAGATATTCCGCCATTGGATGTCTTCTACAGCCCAAGGCACAGAGCAGTGGTAAAACGATCGAGGAAGAGACGAAGGCTTGATCAACCTTCTATCTTTCCAGAACAAACGGTCACAGGAAATGTAGTGTGGAAGGAGAAACTGGATCCCTCCGATGATTTGACTAAATTGTCACAGTACGCTGGAGCTTATTCAGCTGCAACCATCGACAAAGCATCGGAGGTAAGTCTTTTATTAAAGACTAAAGACCAGGAAATCTCCACGTTACAAACAGAATTAGCTGAGAAAAAACAGAGGGTAATACAAGCGGAGGAGCAGTTAGCGGCACAACAACAGAGGATAGTGTAGGCAGACGAGCAGTTATTGGTGCAACAGCAAATAAATAACCAATTGGCTCAGCAATTAGAAGCAGAGAAACAGAGGATTGATCAGGCAGCGATCCAGAAATAGAACGAATTAACAGAGGCTTTGGAAAAATTGAAAGCGGAAAACGATCAATTGGTGAAAACCAAGGATGAGCATATCGCTCAAATAACAGCGCAGCTAGAGAAGATTAAAGGAGATTCGCAAATAACAGAATTCAGGAAAGAGGCAATGTTGATACACAATGCGTTGATATCGCAAATTAAACTCTTGTGTCAACAAATCTCTCAAGCGGAGCCACTCTGCGAATTAACTACATCCATAAATGAGCAGGTAGAGAAAGCAAGGGATGACTTGAATCAAGCCGATGAAGCTATTACTGCATATCTTTAATGGCAAGATTCAAAGTCGGATAAGCCTCCAATTTGCCAAGGATACTTGAGGTTCATAAAGATATACTGTTCACGGAATGGCACACACAGGTGTTAAAGGCAGAGAGAGCAGCTTCAAGGTGTAGATTAACTTCTAGCAATTTAGTTGATCTAGTTAACAACACTCTCTACATAGCAAACATGATTTCCCAGTGTACACCTGGAAAGGTTACTACAGCAAATGCACTGGAGCAAACGTGTTATCCAGAGTTAAAAGGCAGAGGAAGATTAATCGCCGGAGTTAATAGTTTAAACATGGAAACATATTGGCACTTCCTAGTCAAGCCTCATGAAAAAAGAGCCGCCCTCAAATGCTTAATAGATGTCGTCCAGTGTATGATTCCCGACATCCAAGACGCCACCTACGCTGCCCAGCTTAGTTCGCGGCTCAACAAACCTCCAGAAATTGAGCTAATGCTTGCCATTAATCAGCTCAGATTCAAAGGAAAGCAGCTGACCAAATGAATCATCCTCCAGCTCCCCAGATCGCCAGCCGAAATAGCAACAAAAGTTATTGATATCAGCTTAAGTAGCATTTCTATTTTATAGATATTTAGATTAGTATAGTATTTATAGACCCTTTCATGTTTTTAGAAAGGGTCGTAAAATTTTGTAATAGACTTAACAGACTGAATTTTGCACTATTGTGCTTCAGCCTTTATTCTTTTATGAAACTCGATCAGTCATTCTTACTTTAATGAAGAAATTTCTTTATACAATTGTGCACTATTGTCGTTGATTGAAGAATGTTTATGCGTTAAGGGAAGAACTACACATAGCGATTGATATCTGGGAGTGGCAAGTAGCTCATATGGTATTTCTATCTGTGTCTGAAGTCATTCTGTGTATGTGAATTGTTATGTAATTATTCTTGCTATCGTTGATTATATGCATGCGCTATAATAGAAAATCGTATTCATTCCACTATTGGGTGTTTATATGATGTGCCTTTACTTTTAAATCATGTATATGATAATAATATGAATGTATAAAGTGTGGTAATTTCGCTTCAATCGCTCTGCTTAACTATTTAAGCACAACAATCTTAAATGATTCAATATCTATGTCTTAAAGATACAGTCATCTATATGTTTGTCTTTTAGACATAGAGCATCAAAAGCTACGCTTTAGAGCTCAATAGATTCCCGGGATAGTTTCATTTAGTTATATTTCTGTCAATAGTTTTAGCCTTCCGCCTACCACTAGTGTTATCTACAAAGCATTTACTCATCCCATTTATCTATTTCTAGGAAACTGGTCCCATTACCCCCATTCGGAGCCACTATCCCAAACAGAAAAGGAGCTGCACTAAGGTCTGGACCGGGTGGTTTCCCCAATGTTGTTGCAGTGATTTTCGAGGCTTCAACATTTTTGGTGCTAGAAAGAGGGCCCTGACTATGAATGGCAAGCAAACCCAAATCTGCAAGCCATTCTAAGAGTAATTCTCCCTCCAATTCTCTTAGTTATTCTCGATCGCATGTTGGTTCTCCAACACGCAATCAAGAAGAACAGGAATCAACTACCACTGCTCACACCCATCATACTTCAGAACAATTGAGTCTTGAATCCCCTGAAGTTCAGTCTCTTATCCACAAACTTCAGACCTTCTCGATTTCGCCACAAAGATCTGAAGTATCACAAAGCAATGCGACTTCGCAGTTCAATTTATCACATCCACTTACCAGACTTCAAAGTGGAAAGCTTGGTATTGAACCCATTGAGTTCCCTTCACCCGAAAGGAAAAGGGACAAGAAACATATTGAAGAATCTGATAGTGGAGAACTTTCATCCACATCATCCATTTCATCTCCTCATTTGCAAATTCAACCACCCACTCCTCCATTACATATTGTTGTCCACCAGGGAACAGAAGCCTCAACATCTCAATCTGCTCACCCTTCAGTATCATCTACTTCCCATACGTCTGGAATCCCAATAGTAGTATCAACCACTGGTACTATTACAATGGTAGATCCATGGACCAGACCCGGTGCGGTCAACATGCCTGCGCCATTGCATCCTTTACCAGATGCCCCTGAAAAATGGCTTCCTAAATTTAATCCAGACGATGGAACTCAGGCCGAAGAACACATTAATAATTTCATGCCGTCGGTCAACTTGAAAGGGGTGACACAAGAAGATGTTGTTGTCAGAATTTTCCCTTATACTTTGCAAGGATCAGTAGGATCCTGGTATTTCTCCTTACCCTCTGATTCCATTACCAGTTGGGATACTTGCCAAGAGCAGTTTCTTACTAAGTATGGAGATGATAGGTCTTTGGCAACTTTAATAAACGATCTCTCCAACTTGAGAATAGAGCATAGGGAACCGATTAAGGAATTTAATGCTCGTTTCAATAAACTCCTCAACAAAATCCCTACAGCCTCCAAACCAAGTGAACAAATCTGAAGCGAATGGTATATCACTGCCCTGCCTGCCAATATAGCCATTTTTGTAGACCGGGCTGGGAAACCTACCTTAGCAGAAAATATGAAAGAAGCACTTGATGTGGAAAAGCGCATCAATTCCTTAGAAAAGAAAGCTGCCTTGGAAGACAAAAAAGCTAAAAAAGTCTCTTTTAAAGAAGACTCCAAAAAGAAAAGCCCAAAAGACCCATATGACATGGAAGG
>APFE030088679.1:95785-122574 GCA_000404065.3 Pinus taeda
GGGAGCTCAACAAGCTCACTATTAAAGATAAGTTCCCCATTCCTGTCATTGGTGAATTACTGGATGAATTGCATGGATCAATTTACTTCACCAAGTTGGATCTTCGTTCAGGATATCATCAAATCAGAATGAAGACTGAAGACATTCCGAAAATAGCATTTAGAACTCATGAGGGTCATTATGAATTTTTGGTCATGCCTTTTGGCCTACCAATGCACCTTCTACATTTCAAGGTTTGATGAATTCCATTTTCAAACCCTTCCTTAGAAAATTTGTGTTAGTATTTTTTGATGATATACTAATCTAAAACAAGTCTTGGAAGGATCATGTTCAACATGTTGACAGGTTGCTCAAACTATTGGAGGAGAAACAATTATATGCAAAAATATCCAAATGTTTCTTTGGAGTACAAGAGGTGGAATATTTGGATACTCAATTAGCTCATAGCTCATCTTATCATCCTTAATCTGATGGGAAAACTGAGATAGTGAACAAATATTTGGAATGATATCTTCGTTGCTTTGTATCTGATAAACATACATAATGGGTCAAGTGGTTGCCTCTGTATGAATGGTGGTATAACACTTCCTTCCATATTGCAGCAAAAATGACCCCATTTATGGCACTTTATGGATATCATCCACTGTCCATCACATCATCTTTAAAAGAAAATTCTAAGGTTCAAGAAGTGGAAGATCACATCGAGTATCAACAACAAGTTCTCAAACTCTTAAAGGATAACCACACTTTGGCACAGAATAGAATGAAACAACAGGCAGATCAACATCGCAGCGAAAGAAGTTTTGATGTAGGTGATTGGGTATTTCTACGACTACAACCATACAAACAAATGTCCCTCAAGAAAGCTAAGAAGGATAATAAATTATCACCAAAGTATTATGGTCCATACAAGGTGTTACAAAAGATTGGTACCATGGCATACAAATTTGAGCTTCCTGCATCTTCCCAAGTGCACCCAATTTTCCATGTTTGATGCTTAAACAAGGTTATAGGTGAGAATATCCCAGTTCAAACAATATTTCAAGAAATTGACGAGGAAGGAAAAATAATTTTGGAACCGAAAGCAGTCACAAAAACAAGAAATCAACAACTACAAAATCGATCAATTGTAGAGTATCTCATCAAGTGGAAGAACTTACTTGCTGAAAAATCCACATGGGAGGATGAGAATTTCATACAAAAGCATCCAGAACTGCTCAAGCATTGAGGAAAACACTTTTTGAAGGCGAGGGGCATGTTAGGTCGCTATACTACTAGTGTAACCCCTTATTGCTATTAGTACAACCCCCTTATTGTATTATTGTGCCCATATAGTCCCCATGTTGTTATTATTATGCCCCATAGAATCCCACTATTGTTATTGTTGTGCCCCTACAATATTATTGTTATGTATGCTCTAATTGTATTGGGACCCCTTAGATTCCTATATATAGAAAGGAGGTCTTGTCATTTGTATCATCCAAGAATTGTTCATTTATGCAATGTAAAGGAGGTTGTCCCCTCGAAGAGGATGATTTTTAAGTCGTTGATCTATCTTTTCTATCTTTTTGTGAGCTGGTTTCATAACAATCTTTGACAATATTTTTTAAGGCACGATTCATTCTTCTTTGTGGCTACCTAAAAGTTCGACATTCCTATTTAATGTATATATGATGAGTACATAGATCAACAGGTATTCCTTTCATATCGGTATACTCCCAAGCAAAAGCTTCTTTATGCTCCTGAAGTAATTTTAGTAGTTATTCGGATTGTGAGTGTGAAAGATCATGGTTAATATTCAATGTTTTCCCCTGTTTAATTTCTACAAGAACATTATTACGAGGTAGAATTTTAGGAAGGTTTTCTATTTATGTTTCTGGTTCAATATCTTCCTGAACATTGCAACTCATGACAGTTTCTAAGAGCTGATGGGTTGAATCAGAAACATAGTCGGGATTGCTGCGAAAGGTGTTAATGGCATCGTCCTACGTTTCATATTTAAAATAGAGAGCCTCACTAATGGTAAGGATGGGTCTAATTTCTTCATATTCAAATTCAGGCTCTTTGGCAGGTAGAAACTTTTGGATCAATGTAAATCTGGGTTTATTTTATGAACTTGGTTCTGCACGGTGGTAAAGGATAAGGTTCTTTGTAGCTTCCCCATTCGGTATTACCATATTTCCAGACTGACACCCAATGTAAGCATCTTCAGTTACAATCCAAGGTCTTCATAAAATCAAAGGGTGCCAACTAGCTTGGGATTGGGTATGTAAAACTAGAAGGTCAACGGGGTGTTTCCATGAGTTTATGGAAATAGTGATATCTTCCAGCTTCCCTACCGATTTAATAGTAGACCGATATTCTAATTATAGGAGAGTGGGAGTTGGTTTAAGGTTCTGCAGGCCCAAGGTAATCATGGTTACAAAGGTTATAACATTAATCACTGCCCCCAAATCTACTAATACATTTGGGATATCCACCCTATTAATCTGCATTGTCAGAATCAAATTCCTAGGATCCCCGTATTTGACAGGTATATTATTCCCCAGCATTATATCTGATAATTTTCCTATGACATGAATAATAAGTGGATCCTTTGGTTTTCTACTAGGTTTCTTAGAATATTATTCTTTAATTGTCTTAGCATAAATTGGTGCGTCCTTCATAGCCTGAAGTAACGGAATTTTAACGAATAAAATTTTCAACTCTCCCAAAAAGTCAAATTCAGGATGAGGACTTTGTTTTCTCAAAGATAATATTTTAGGATAGGGTGGACCAGTCTAACATCCTCTAGCAACAATAATCTGTGAAGGGGTTTGTTCCTTTATACGAATTTGTGCTGGCTTTTCCCCTATCGCTCTTTGTTCTAGTTCTGGGACTTCATCATCGATTTTCTCAACAATTATAGGTGAAGTATGAGTATTGACCACCAGACCAGATCAAATATTTAATTCATTACATTCCATAGTGGCAATTGTTGGGTTGTGTTATATTCTTTCCATGACTACCCCAAGTAGTTAACCAGGGGGTTATAGGGGGGGGGGGAGGCGGAGCCCCCATTTGTTGCGCCGATTGTGTAGTAAGGGGGATCATAGGGGGTTTGAGGTGTACCCACAACCCCACTTTATGGGGTCCAGGGCAGCGCCCCAAAAAAATTTTGGTTTTGGACCCTATGTTAGGTTGGGTGGACCCACCTATGGTTTTCTGCATGATTTTCGCACATGTTTTTTGGATGTGATGGTTTTCGGTCCATGGTATTGGACGCGATGGTTTTCTATCGATGGTATTGGATGCTTCGGCATGTATAAATATGTATTATAACATTGAAAGGAACATAATGAAAAATAAAGATGGTAGTCCCGATTTTGCGATCCAGGGGAAAATCTCTGTGTATATGTGTTTTATGTGTTATTCTCTCACATTGTTTATTTTCTGTGTTTTACAATTTGTATGCAGGTAATTTCTGTATGGGGTTAAAACCTACATTTGGTATTAGAGCTGTTTTGGATTCAAGGGGACACCTTTGCTGCTGAGGGGTTTCGCTCGCGCCTGTGGTAGACCCTGTTCAGTGGGAGATCTGCGAGATCAATTCTGGTGGTAGAAGATGGCAAGAAATGGAAGGATAGAGATCGAGAAATTTAAAGGTCAAAATTTTGAGTTGTGGAAACTCAAGATGGAGGATCTGTTGGTGGATAAAGATCAGTGGATCATGGCAGATTTGGATACTAAACCAACTTGAGTGTCCGATGAAGAATAGAAGAAGTTGGATCAGAAGGCAAAGAGCACAATACGATTGTGTGTCTCAAATTGAGTATTGCTGAATGTATCAGGGGAAACTACGGTGAAAGATTTGTGGGACAAGTTAGGGACTTTGTACCAATATAAGTCTCTAATGAATAAAATGTTCCTATGGAAAAAGCTGTATAACCTAAGGATGAAATATTAAGACTCGGTGACAGAGCATCTAAACACATTTAATACTGTGGTAAGTCAGTTAGCATCTGTTGATATTAAAATTTCAGATGAAGATAAGTGCATCATGTTAGGTTCCTATACCAATAGGTGTCATTTTTCATGATTGACTGTGGAAATACCAAATATGATCATCCTTTCCATGCTGCAAAGGTTCCATATTATCAATATATCAAAAATTCAAGAAAACGAGAAAGGAAAGGAATCCAAAAGAAAGACCAGGGAAGTGGCTTGTTAAAATGCTACTACTGTATTACATGTTGTATAGCAAGTTCAGAAAATGCAATAATTGACTTTCTCACAATTGATGAATAGCCAGACAGTTTAACCCTGGCTAGATCATGTTTAAATTTCTTGTTTTAGAATAGAGAATAAGGTCTGCTCAAACAGTTCAAGCTTGGAAGATCACTAGATGAGATAGAGAATTAAAGGGCCCAACTTCTCAATCTGAGCCCTTGGTAGAGATAAGGATAGATTTAGATAGGAGGGCATCCAAAAGAAGAGAGGAAAAGTAGGGTTTGCTAGTTCAAATGCACCCAATTAAAGGAAGAAAAAATGTTAGGTGTTTTAGGTTGGGTAGGTAGATAATTCTGATGTTGCAAAACCAGGGTGATGTTCAGTTTTAATGAGTATCACAAACATCATGGCAAAGTGGTTACAGTTCAGTAAAGCATGACTGACTTCCCCTCTCATTTCCCCAACAACCTTCACTAACATACCCTAGGGATATTGAGATTTTCTCAATGGTCCTAATCCATTTCATTTTTGAGAATTACTAAGTGAAACGTTGTGTTTACTTGGTCAAGGCAAGCCACATTTCTTGTGTAAACGTAATCATCCAATTTCCCTTTCATTTCCTAAAAAATCTAAGTTTTGCCTTATAAACTTAGCATTTCCCTATCATTTGTCATATTAACACCCTAACTTTATTATATAACTCCTATATTAAGTTTCCCTACCCCTACTATATATAAAAAGCAAAAAGCCCAAAAACATTATACATATCCCACCCCCACCTAATATGGCTATGTTTTAAAAATTTCTTGGGAGTCATTGGTCCACCTGGGGCCAATGACAACCCACCACGTGTCCCGCCGGGATTTGTTAGACCTTTGGTCAAACAAATAACCATATCTACCGTGCAATAAACTGGGTTTTAATTAACGTTTGGTTAATTAAAAAACCATATCCCTATTTCCAGATAACCCAAAGTTTTTAACCCTCCAAACATTATAAAAACATTGAAATATCGCACGTGCTCCTTTCATAAACCTTTGACACCTTACCTTCCCGTCAACCGTTGGATCGCGCTCTCTAGATCCAACGACCCTCGTCAATATTGGAGGCGCCCCGATGTCCGGTCATTAGCACCCGATGGACAACGGTTTTCCTGCCGTACCCAGGGACACCTGTCGCATTTTCATTGCATCGGGTCTTCTCCGACATAAACCGCCCCCGTACCAAAGGCGGTCCGATGGAATCCATAAACCGCCGTTTGTCCTGCTGCGTGCGTCACCACCCTGTCAGCACCACGTCATCACTCGTGCTACTATTCATCCATTGTGTATGCCATGTCATCCTCCACGTCAGCGACCACATCACCTTCTGTACTCCACTACTGGACAAAATATACGTGATGCTGACATCATCCCTAAGAAGCGCCAAAAACCCGAAAAGTCCAAATTTTTGTTAAAAAACTCGAGAAATCAATTGTTTTTGTTCATTTCTATTTGGTTGACTTATGAACCCGGTGCATGTGAATTACGTCCAATTCAAATGCCAATGCTAGAATCCACCACACAGGAAAATTCACTCTACAAACCCGGCCTCCTCCGCTCAGTCTGCAATTGCATTTCGCACCAGACGTCCATATAACAGGTATTTACCCGGAATTCACTAGTAAACCCTATTTTTTCCAAATTTTTCTGTAAGAATCGGCCGGACGACCAGAATTCCACCCAAAATCACAGTCCTGCCCCTGTACCTCTGCACTGTAGTCACCACTATACACATTGGTTTGAAAGTAACCCTATCGACTGTCGTTCCCTCTACAAACTCGCCCGTCAAGCTGAAATTCAAGCTCATTTTCTCTGAATTCCACTCACAAATCAAACAAAGTTAGTCTATAACCCCAAGTAAAAGCACAGTGAGTTGATAAAAACAAGAATCTTCCAAAATTTCTTTCCAAACCACCTATCGGTAACCTTCCTCTGCAAAAAGAATCCAAGAAATACCCAAGTATTGAATTAAATTTGTCAAATCACTTGCAAAAGGAGCGTCATTTCCATTGTTTTATCCAGCTTCCCCCTACACTCTGCAAAATTTGCCTTTTCTACCTTGAATGTTACCCAGTGAGGTGACTACAAGATAAATCTCAGTCTGCAATATCCTGACAAAAGCCTCAGAGCCAGAGTTATATTTTCTGTTGTTGCATAAACGTACATTCCAATCAAAACACAAACAATTGAAGCATGGAGGCTCCAGTGGCTCTCAACATTGCACCCTTGAATGCACCACATAAGGACTTGGAATGGTTACCTCTGGCAGACAGGGACTTCCAGATTAAAGATATGATGGGTCTCAAGTCTCACCTGCAAACCTTTTGTCAATTTAGAAATAGCCACAGAAACAACACTGATGTCCTGAGAATCTAGGAATCCAATATGCCTATCTATTACCTCCCTTCAGTCAATGTGCTGCCTGATTTCATTCATTTATGTTGTGCAAAATATGATCCCACACAAAGAACAATCCTCACTCCATCTGGATTTGTACTGTGCTATATTACTCCTCAGTCCATAAATGAGATGTTGAACTTTGAGCCAACTCAGCCTCTGGTTCCTCTCACCATGAAACTCCTGCTTGATCAAGGTGCAAAGCTGCCTAGCTCAGAAATAACAAGACTAGGTCAGTTGTTTATGCTACCACAATGCCAGCCTAATCATCCTCCACCTTATCATCAAGTCTCATTCAATGAGACAAGGAAACTCCTAATAGACATGATATCCTACATTCTAGGATGCAAAACCAATGAGTTTGTTGATGAAACTGTGTTTGTATTGATGTCCATTTTCACTCCAGGACAGCCCCCTGTTGTCATGTATGACTATGCCACCTTCATAGAAAATAAAATCCGTGAGAAATTTATGATTCTAGAGAGAGAAAGAGTGTTCAAGTATACATCCTACATATATCATCTGCGATTGTACTATCATCCTGATAGTTTCCAAGTTCCTCTTAAGAAACTAGACTCCAAAGGAGAGAGGAGATCTGTCATTTTCTGGACCTCAGTTTTCCATGAAGTTAACCTCTCACCTTATACATATTGTGAGTTCATTGACATGTTTATCTACCCAGCCACTTGCCTGTTGATGCTAACTCCTCCTGGCAGGCTCACTGCTCAAATGTAGAGAATTTTACATCTTTCAAGGGGCTAAAACATTGGTGACTGGTATTTCTACCAAAACCATACAGTGATCAGGATTTATGGTTGTGAATTATCCCCCTACAAGCTGCCAAAATATGTCCCCATGAGACTCTTTGCATTGGAATATTTCACGCAATTTAGTAGTGCAGATTTGACTCATTTCCATGGGAAAAACAAAAAGGCACAACTCAAGATAAGATATCAATTGGGACCTTTTGTCTTCAATAAGAGGGAAGAAGCCTGGAATGATGCAGAGAAGATGCTAAGAGATGAACTTATGCTGAACCAAAGTTTTTATTGGGCACCATATGACCCTGAACATTTCATAAGCTATAGAAGAGTAAAAAACAAGCTTTCAGGATATGTGCACTAGCCAATCCCTCAAATTGAACAATATGCTAATCGACAGGAATGGGTAGAGGGCACACTCGTTGAAGATCTTATTGAAGAAGAAAGATTAGAAAAAGAAATGAAATATTTTGAGAAGATAATTGACCTCAATTATTTTGCACAGGTCCCTTTCACACGGCCTCAACATATTGGAACGAGCACATCAACTGCTACACCTTCACAATAGCCTTCTCAAGAAACCACTCCACCTACAGGAAAAGGAAAAGAAGTACAACATTCAGAGTAGCAAAATACATTGGCAGATCAGCCATCTACAGCCCCGGAAAAGGGTCAAGAGAAAGGCCCTTCAACACAAGCAAAGGCAGCAGAGATCCCTATGCTCTAAACCCCTCATAATCAGGAAAGAGCCAAAAAAAGCGACAGACGAGAAGAGACACCCACAGGGGCATCTACAGATCATCAAGATGAGAAGAGACAAAGGCTAAACCCCTACTCTGAGGAAGAGTTCACAGAGGAAACAACAGGAACCCTTAGGGGTGAGGGAATTTCTGAACAACAGATCCCTCCATTTTTGGAAACATCAACTAGCTCATTTCAGCAGGAGCAAGAGAGACAACCTGGTGTGGAGGTTACATCCACCAAGAAACAGAGCAAGCAATGCTCTGATATCAAGAGAGCATTAGCAGAAATCAAGGCTAGAAATGAACCAGTGAGGTTTCAGCTATATAACCAATTGTTAAGAATGGATCCCACCAACCAACAAAGGCTAATGGCAGCCTATGATATTCAAGCAGGAAAGATGACCCTTAGTCACTTTAGGCCCACCATATAGCAGCCACAGTCAACTGCTGATTACATCAGTACCAATTTGGAAGTTCTTGCTAAAGACGTCCACCCAATAGACCAGATTGAGTTACACAAATAGGCTGGAGAAATGGTATGCTCCACCTTGGTAGACAAAGCATTAATGGCTCATAAACTACAGAACTCATTGTATAACACTTCTGCCCAATTAGAACTGGAAAAGGCCTCCTCCTTAGCCAAGGATAATAGAATACAATCCTTGGAAGAGATTATCATAGAATTGGGACATGATCCCAAGGATCCCAAAGGCGCACAGGCCTTAATAAGAAAGAAGGAGGAAGACATAGCAGCCTTGAGAAGACAACTTAAGCTGCCAGCTACAATACACCCTCAGACCACAGAGGTGGCACAACAAAAAGAAGAGGAGGATGTGGTCAGTTTATTGATGAGGATAAACCAAAGATTGCTAGATACAGAGAAAGCCTTGGAAGCAGCTCTACAAGGAAAACAGGAGGAGATGGGCTCTCAGCTAGCTCAAACAGCTCCAACTCTTACAGTTCCTCCTCCAACAGTCACGATAACAGCCCCTCCCACTGATCTAGCATCAACAACAGGTACCTCGATTTCAGCAGCAACTACAACAGCAACAATACAAGATGCCAGCTTGAGCATGGAAAAGATGATGAAAGAAATAAAGGATTTGGAGATCCAAATGGAAAAATTAAAGGAAACCAAGGAAAAACTAGCCAAAATTGAGGTTAGCTATGACAAATAAAAAATGACTGTTGCTGAGAAGGCAAGGGAAGTGAAGGCCTTAGAGAATAAAATAAAAGCCTCGGAGAAGGACCTCACTCTTCATAGAACTCTAACAAAAATCAAGACCATTTTGTGGGATAAGATTGGCCAATCTATTGCTGATCAATGGACAGCAATACAAACTATTTTTGATCAGATGGAATTGATAGGGGTAGCTCAATATGAAACTCAAAAGGCCTGAGTATTATTGACAAATAAGCCTGAGCAAGCCAATCAAATGATTCATTTTTTGAACACTCATACCAGTGAACAATTAGCATCTATGGACATTCATAACAAGACAAAGACTATTTTGAGAGTCAAGAAGGTGGTGACTATGAGGAATTTTGTTGAAACTGTAGAAAGAAAATGTCAGGAAATGCAGACAAAGATAGATGCCTTTAGACAGAAATTTGCAGTATTACAGAGCAAAGGTTTACCCAGCCTATTCACTAGCAATGGGAGGCTGTTAAAACATGAACAGTATGCTCATAGGTTAAATACCTAAGTGACCAATTACATTACGGCATCATCAAGTAGCTCAGAAGAGACAGTGCCCCCCTCTGGACAAAGTTTATATAATAAACTGGAAAGTTTGTTTTTTATTGAGCATGAGGTAGCACATCTTTTTGATTTCCATCCAAATTATTACAGGTACACTGAAGTTGATGAGACATTGATTAAATTGAAAAATCATAAATTACCAACAGATCAGTGGTGGCAGAGCATGTTGGAGATCTTACCAAGGTAGTTTGGTTCTCCTTTTTATAAATTATCTGCATTATAGGTAAATGGTAATATAAGGGTCTCCTATCAGAAAATCAAATCAACCAAGGATGGAATTTGCGCCAAAAGGCAAAACAAACTCGAGCACAGGTGGCAAATGACAGCACATCAGGAACGCAAATCAGGGAAGCAGCCATCGACCGACTATCAGAGCCAAAAAGTCAACAATAACAGGACACCTAAAGCAGCCAGTACAACATAGTTATTTCCTCATTTATTGCTGTGCGGTTTTCCACATCAGTTATTGCCCCTGCCAGAGTAGATGGATAAATTTATTTCTTGATATTTTCCTACGGGATATTTTGTAGACTTCTTATAAATACTTTCTGAAGTGATGTATTATTGTTGGCTGATGAATAACATTCTGGACTTGCTCTGTAAATTTTGAGAACTCTTCTGAAATAAAATTGTTGGAATGTTGTGTTGGTGAATTTGCTGGTTGTGGAATCGATGGCAAAAGGATGTATTGCAGAATTCTTGTGTTAAATACATGGATCAATAAGTTTTCCTTACTCTTGTGTTACTGTATTTGTGTTTTATTTATCATATGAATATCATGTTCTAAGTTACAGGAAAAAAGGATAACCCAGAATTTACTTTGTTGTATTATGTGTTCAATTCCTGTAATTTTTCATGTTTTCCACATGACTAGCATAGGCAAGAATTCTTAACTGTTCTTGTCTCCCTGGTTGTTACACTCTAAATATCATCAAGGAATTCTTAATTGCTCCTTGATAATGTTTACACAATTTCCCTCTGTTAACATAATGAAAGATTCTTGATTGCCTTTCATTTCTTGACTTCATTTCATCCTATTTCAGCTTCAATGTTGTTCTGTGTTTAATTATGTTTCTCTGCAATTTTCCTATTGCCAAAGAAACCATACCCAAAATTTTATTTCCATTAGACTCTGTCAACCCAATGGTCTGAACTTCTCTCAAGTTACTACCTTGTTCTACTGAATGTCATCTTCCAAACACCAAACAAAACTTTTGCTTCATAACTAGCCTAACATATAATCAAACAAATCTAAATCACAAAGAGAGAGCCCTCTCTGGTTGCAGATTGGCTAGGATCTGCAGCTAAAAGATTGGTTAGTGGTTACCTCGGCCGTATTCCCTTCTGGAGCTAGGGAACAACCTGAGTGATAACATTATTGGCGACTCAATTGGGGAACTGAATCAAAGATAATTAGTCTCCTTGTTTCAAACATATTCATAGGAAAAATACCAAAAACAGATTTAGAAGCTGGCTCCAAAAAAGAAAACTCATTACACCAGATCAAATCTAGATCCTAATCCTCCAGCTATCTTTGAAAATCCTAACTTTATCCCTAAAACCCTTAGGAGACAAGAAAGTCTAGAAACTGTTTATTTAGACCTTGATATACTTCAGCAACACCTCACAAAATCTGAGCTTACCGCTGCGAGAGCAGCAATCCTCTCTGTCAATACTACAACCTCTCCAAGTTCTTCATCCACACCTCAAAGTATCCTCTCCACTCCCCCATCCACTACTCATACTCCCACTCCTGCCCCCCTTGTTCCAACTGTCGTATTCTTTCCTGCTATCCCATTTATCCCTGTAAATATGGCCAACCGTTATGCTCCTTTGAAGTTGGCTGCCAATCCAGGGGCTATTCCTCAAGAATACCAAAGAAAAATCACCTACTTTGATGGCACTAGCTCCTATATAGATCAACGACACACCAAGAAAATGCAAGATTATTTTGAGAACTATGAAATTGATGATGATGATGTGAGAATGAAAATCTTTGTCCAAAGTCTAACTGGTGATGTGAGGACCTGGTTTAGAGCACTTGCTGCAAATTCTATAGCCAATTCAGAGGCCTTATATCAATCCTTCTTAAACAGATGGGAAAAGAAGAAAGACCCTTTACACATTTTAACTGAATATGACAACTTAAAAAGGGGCCCACAAGAAACCATTCAAGACTATTGTGCCAGGTTCAATAATGTCTACAGTGCCATTCCTCAGAACCTTAGACTTCCTCCTGACCCTGCCTTGATCAAATTCCCTGATGGATTTGATTCAGACATGGCATATCAGTTGAGGGAAAGAGCCCCATTAATCTTAACAGACATGCAGAATATAGCTGTTAGTGTAGAGGCAAACTTGATTGCTAAACGAAACCGGGCTAGAACTGAAAGAAGAACAACTTTCAAAGAAGAGCCTTCTGCATTTGAGAAAAAGCTAGATGCAATCATTAAAGGTATGGATAGATTAGGAGATAGAGTGGATACTATTGAAAGGAAATCATCCTCGGAAGGACAACCAAGTAACACAACAAGAAGCCCAAACTTTAGAAAGAATCAAAACCCTGATGCTGGAAGGACTGACCTTGATCAGAACATCAGACCCCCATTTCAAGAGAATTATCCTGAAGCCTCCACCTCTAGTGAGCCTATAGAGGACACCCAGATTAATCTAATGGGTTTAAATGGTGAGCAACAAATTTTCTTGACACAGGATGATCAAGAGTCTCATAATTTAAATCAATTTTAAAACAAGTCTAGAGAATCATTTGATTTCAAAGAGGGCTATGATGCAGCAGTCTATGAGGTTCATAAGCAATACAAATTGAGAAGTAGAACAATCAATGTACTTGAACCTAGCAAATTGAAAGATACCAAACAACCCAAGAAAGCTAAGGATACTTGTCCCCTCATAGAACTCCCTCCTGAGACAGACCTCAACCCAAAAGAGCCCATCATAGAGGACATTTCAGACCCGAAACCATCAAACAATCAGCCATCTTTTTCCTCCTTTCTAAAAGAAAGTTTAAATAGATCTGTTGTAGTAAATTCCAAAACAGATGCAGTTCCTAACAACAATGTTGATAAAGAAAAGAACATGGAAAACACAATAGAAAAGGAAAAGTATGTTGTCCACAATATAAGAGTTCAAGTGGAAAAACCTTTCAACCTAGAAACAGAAATAGGTAAGATAAAAATAGCCATGCCACTGTCAGAATTGGCTAAACATGAGGTCTACAGGGAACAGATTAATAGGTCACTTCAACTATCAGAGACTAGGGATGCAGTCAATGTCCTAGATGACCAACCAGAGCTGTTTTTTGGTCCTGAAGTCAATGGTAAGACAGTAGATGGAGGAGTTCCTCTATTCTATGTAAGCTTGAACATTCATGACAAAGTGTTACATAATGCAATGTTTGATTTCGGTGCTTCCCATAATCTAATGCCCAAATCAGTGATGGAAAAGCTAGATCTAGACATCACAAGGCCATATAAGGACTTGTTCTCATTTGATTCCAGCCAGGTCAGGTGTCTAGGCCTAATTAAAGACCTTTGTGTATCTTTAGTACAATATCCAGCCAAGACAATCTTGATGAATGTGGTGGTGGCTGATACCCCACATAAATATGGCATGCTTTTATCCTGATCTTGGGGTGCAAAACTCCAAGGATCTTTGTAACTAGATATGTTGTATGCCACCATTTCAGTCTTTGGCCACCCAAAGAGATTGTACCAGGAAACATTGATGAAATATGTGGTTGGCAGTCAAGATAAACCCCAAAACTTCCCCATCTATTCTATACATTCTGATATGGATTCATTCATATTATACAATGCTGAGATGTGTCCCAAAACCGAGACCAAACTCCTAGAAACAGCACAAACAACAAGCATAGATGAATAATCTAGAACCCAGGATCAAAAAATTGTTGATGTGATTGATGTACCAAGTGAACAAGACATATCATATCAGCTACAAAATTCAAATGTACTGCCCACTAAACAAGTCTCCAAAACTCTTGAGACTAGTGGTAATCAAGAAATCTTATGGTACTTAGAGTTTGATGGATCAGTGAACAAATTGGGAGTAGCGGCAAGGATTTGGATACACAACATGCAAAATGACCATGCTCAGGGTCATGCATATAGGCTAAATTTCAAATGCACAAATAATATGGCCCAATATGAAGCCTTTTTGCTAGGACTTAAACTAATTAGAAGTATAGGGGTGACCAAGATTTCAATTCTAGGGGACTCAGATTTGATAATACAACAAATGAAGGGAAGGTTTGTTACAAATGATCCTAGGCTAAGAGCTTATAGGGGTGCAGCCATGGAAATACTGAACACCTTCTTGGAATCACAACTCACCAAAATTCCAAGAAAACACAACCTACATGCACATAGTATGGAAACCTTTGCCAGCACTTGCAAACTACCATTTGAGCCCAATCATCACTTCACTGCTGAGATCAAACAGAGACCTGCTGTCCCGGATAATGTGAAAAATTGGCAAGTGTTTGAGAATGATACCCAAATCAATAACTTCCTCACTTTAAAAGAAGAATTCTCAAGTACAAACATCGACACAAGCACTATTGATGATCAACAACAAATAGACAAAATGGAGCAAAATATATCAGCTGAAGCAGCAAATTTGATTTTGCATCCAACAACTTTTAATGACAAAAATCTGGAAGAGCTAAAACTAATGGATTTTGATAAAATAACTGAGGCAGAATCCGAAGTAATTGAACTGAAGGATAACGTCCTGCCCACAGGCCTAACTCCTTTGGAGGATATATTTGATTCAAATGACATTCCAAGAAAGCCAAAAATCCAACCATTAAATGCAGAAATTGGGACTGCAATATTGGAACCACAGAAAATCCCAAAATGGTAAAACTCTCCAAAACATTGCCTCCTGACCAAAAACTCAAATACATTAAGTTGTTTACAGAGTTCCAAGATATCTTTGCATGGAGCTATGAGGACCTCAAATCCTATGACACTTCTGTTATCCAACATACAATACCCTTGAAAGAAAATCAAAAACCTTTTAAACAAAAGATGAGAAGGATTAATCCAGTCCTCCTTCCCCTTATTGAAAAGGAAGTCAAAAGAATGTATCAAGCTGGAATAATTGAACCTATTAGGTTTTCTGAATGGATTTGAAATCTAGTGCCCACTAGGAAGAAAACTGGAGAGATATGGCTCTGCGTTGACCTGAGAAATTTGAATAAAGTCTCTCTCAAAGACCACTACCCCTTACCCAAGATGGATCACATTTTACAAAGGGTAGTTGGTGCTTCAAGGATCTCATTTTTAGATGGATTCTCAAGATTCAATCAGATCTTAGTTCACCCAGATGACCAAGATAAAACTGCCTTTACAACACCCTGGGGAAAATTCAAATATGTGAAGATGCCTTTGGACTCAAAAATGCAGGGGCCATATTTTAGAGAGCAATGGACATAGCCTTTGCTAAAGAGATCCATGATTTTTTAGTCATATACCTTGATGATCTCACTACTTTTTCAAAGTCGGACCAAGAACACCTAGATAATTTGAGGCAAGTGTTCCTAATTTGCAAAAAGTATGGCATATCATTGAACCCAAAGAAATTATTTTTTGGCCTGGAAGAAGGAAAACTCCTAGGTCACATAATTTCTAAAGATGGAATAAGAATTGATCCAGATAGAATACAAGCGATTCTTCAAATCCCTCGCCCAAGAAACATCAAGGAATTACAAGCCTTTCTAGGGAAGATCAATTTCCTAAGAAGATTCATTCCTAATTTGGTCGAGCTAATTAGACTGTTGAATAATATGCTGAAGAAAGATTCTAAAGTAAAATGGACAATAGAAGCTAAACAAGCCTTCGAGGAAATCAAAATAGCTTTAACAAGAACACCTGTTCTCACAAGCCCCAAGTTTGATAGAGATTTCATAATCTTTTCCTTTTCATCTGAGCATACTATTGCTGTTGTCCTATTACAAAAAGATAACCTAGGATGTGAGAAGCCCATTGCTTTCTTCAGCAAATCACTTAGAGATGCTCCACTCAAATATCAAATCACGGAGAAACAAGCCCATACTCTTGTAAAGGCCATCAAGGATTTCAGAGTTTATATCTTGTACTCTCATGTGGTTGCCTATGTTCCAAATGTGGTGGTCAAAGATATTCTAACTCAAGAGGGAATTGAAGGTAAAAGGGGCAAATGGATAGCCAACATTTTAGAGTATGACATTGAAATTAAGCCAACATAACTCATAAAGGGACAAGGATTAGCTAAATTAATGACTGAAACCAACTTTCAAGCCCTTGACATCAATGAACTGGATAACGAACAGGAGATGACGACTCCACATATCAATCAAGCCTTTTTACAATCACATTGGTACACTGATATATGTTTTGTATTGTTAAACTTGCAAGCTCCTCCAGGGTTATCCAGGACTAAAAAGAGATTCTTGAAAATGAAATCTTCAAAGTTTTGCATTATAGACAATGTTTTATTTTGGAAGAATCATGAAGGTATTTTTCTCAATTGCCTAATTCAGGATGAAACTGACAAAATACTCAAGGAATTTCATGCAGGGGACTATGGAGGACACTTATACTAGAAATCTATAGCTGATAAAATTCTAAGAGCTGGTTTTTATTGGCCCTCCCTATTTGCTGATGTGAAAAAATTTGTAGTTTCTTGCCATAACTGCCAGATCTTTGAAGGCAAAAGAAAGCCGTTGCCCTTACCTCTCAAACCCATTTCAACTGAAAGGCCTTTTCAACAATGGGGTTTAGATTTCATTGGAGAAATTCACCCTTCCTCTTCTAGACAACACAAGTGGATTTTGACTGCCACAGACTACTTTACCAAATGGATAGAAGCTATCCCTTGTAGGCAAGCCAATGACTCAATCATCATGCAATTCTTAGAAACCAATATCTTGTCTAGATTTAGCTGTCCAGAGAAGATTATTACAGACAATGCTGCTGCCTTTAAGTCCAAAATAATGATCAATTTTTTCCACAAGTACCACATTACCTTAGGTCATTCCACAGCCTATTACCCTCAAGGTAATGGTCTAGCAGAATCATCCAATAAAATCCTGATCAACATCATCAAAAAAGTCTTGGAGGAGAACAAAAAGAACTGGCATAAAAAGTTAGTAAATGCACTGTGGGCAGACAGATTGACCACCAAAAGATCTATTGGAACCAACCCATATGAATTGGTTTATGGCTGTTGTGTTCCCCTCATCCTTGGGAATCCCTTTGATCAAATTGTTGCAAGAATCACAAGCAGAACCCAATGACATCCAAAGGAGAATCAATCAAACTATTCACTTGCAACAAACTAGAGAGGAAGTATATCAGAGAACTCAGATTCTTGAAGATAGACTCAAGAATATTTTTGACAAAAGAACAAAAGCTGAGGATTTCTTCACATGAGACAAAGTGCTAAAGTAGGATTCTAGAAGGGAAGATAAAGGAAAACATGGCAAATTTGATTTCTTGTGGAAAGGCCCTTTTGTCATTCAGGCTGTACAAGGAAACAACACCTATTTTTTGAAGAGTTTGGATGGCATAGAAGCTCAGGAAGGGCCAGTAAATGGGCGAATGCTCAAGCATTATTTTGATCCTCCTTGTTAACAAAAAAAGAATGTATTTTGTATATAAAAAGTGTTTATTTTAGCAATTTATTTCAGCAATAGGATAGGAAATAAGATGCAAAAAATTTTGAGGAAAAAGCAAACAGTCATACCAACCTTAGTATATATTTTGAGTTTACCATAAACAATCAAGAGAGAACTTGGGAAAAGATAGAGATGATGGCAAAAATTCTGACCAACCATCAAAGACAGAACTGCAGTTAGGTTCAGATCAGCTTATGAGAAATGCATCCATGCCATAAAGGTTCAGTTGGTTAGCTTGCAGCAAAAGGAAGCTTTAAATCACAACAAAAATTGAGAATAAGGCCATCTAACCTGTTGTTCTTGGCTTTTCTCTTGGAAAAGCCATCCCCAAGTGGAGCCACTGTTAGGTTCCTATACCAATAGGTGTCATTTTTCATGATTGACTATGGAAATACCAAATATGATCATCCTTTCCATGCTGCAAAGGTTCCATATTATCAATAAATCAAAAATTCAAGAAAAAGAGAAAGGAAAGGAATCCCAAAGAAAGATCAGGGAAGTGGCTTGTTAAAATGCTACTACTGTATTACATGTTGTATAGCAAGTTCAGAAAATGTAATCACTGACTTTCTCACACTTGATGAATAGCTAGATAGTTTAACCCTGGCTAGATCATGTTTAAATTTCTTGTTTTAGAATAGAGAATAAGGTCTACTCAAACAGTTCAAGCTTGGCAGATCACTAGATGAGATAGAGAATTAAAGGGCCCAACTGCTCAATCTGAGCCCTTGGTAGAGATAAGGATAGGTTTAGATAGGAGGGCAGCCAAAAGAAAAGAGGAAAGGTAGGGTTTGCTAGTTCAAATGCACCCAATTAAAGGAAGAAAAAATGTTAGGTGTTTTAGGTTGGGTAGGCAGATAATTCTGATGTTGCAGAAGTAGGGTGATGTTTAGTTTAATGAGTATCACAAACATCATGGCGAAGTGGTTACAGTTCAGTAAAGTATGACTGACTTCCCCTCTCATTTCCCCAACAACCTTCACTAACATCCCTTCGGGATATTGAGATTTGCTCAATGGTCCTAATCCATTTCATTTTTGAGAATTACTAAGTGAAATGTTGTGTTTACTTGGTCAAGACAAGCCACATTTCTTATGTAAACGTAATCATCCCATTTCCCTTTCATTTCCTAAAAAATCTAAGTTTTGACTTATAAACATAGCATTTCCCTATCATTTGTCATATTAACACCCTAACATTATTATATAACTCCTATATTAAGTTTCCCTACCCCTACTATATATAAAAAGCAAAAAACCCAAAAACGTTATACATATCCCGCCCCCGCCTAATATGGCTATGTTTTAAAAATTTCTTTGGAGTCATTGGTCCACCTGGGGCCAATGACAACCCACCACGTGTCCTGTTAGGATTTGTTAGACCTTTGGTCAAACAAATAACCATATCCGCCACACAATAAACTGGGTTTTAATTAACGTTTGGTTAATTAAAAAACCATATCTGCATTTCCCGATAACCCAAAGTTTTAAACCCTCCAAACATTATAAAAATGTTGAAATATCACGCGCGCTCTTTTCATAAACCTCCGACACCTTACCTTCCCGTCAACCGTTGGATCGCGCTCTCCAGATCCAACGGCCCTCGTCAATATCGGAGGCGCCCCGATGTCCGATCGCTAGCACCCGATGGACGGTGGTTTTCTTGCTGTACCGAGGGACACCTGTTGAATTTCCATTCCATCGGGCCTGCTCTAACATAAACGCCCCCGTACCAAAGGCGGTCCAAAGGAAACCATAAACCGCCGTTTGTCCTGCTACCTGTGTCACCACCCTGTCAGCACCACGTCATCACCCGTGCTATTGTTCATCCGCCGTGTCTGCCATGTCATCCTCCGCATCAGCGACCACGTCATCTTCCATACTCCACTACTAGAAAAAATCCACGTCATGTTGATGTCATCCCCAAAAAGCGCCAAAAGCCTGAAAAGTCCAAATTTTGTTAAAAAACTCGGGAAATCAATTGTTTTTGTTCATTTCTATTTGGTTGACTTATGCACCCCGTGCATGTGAATTACGTCCAATTCAAACGCCAACGCTACAGTCTGCCACCCAGGCAAATTCACTCTGCAAACCCGGCCTGCTCTGCTCAGTTTGCAACTGCATTTCATACCAGACGTCCATATAACAAATATTTACCCGGAATTCACTAGTAAACCCTGTTTTTTCCAAATTTTTCTGTAAGAATCGGCCGAACGACCAGAATTCCACCCAAAATCACAGTCCTGCCCCTGTACCTCTGCACTGTAGTCACCACTATACCCATTGGTTCAAAAGTAACCCTGTCGACTATCGTTCCCTCTGCAAACTCGCCCGTCGAGCTGAAATTCAAGCTCATTTTCTCTGAATTCCACTCACAAATCCAACAAAGTCAGTCTATAACCCCAAGTAAAAGCACAGTGAGCTGATAAAAACAAGAATTTTCCAAACTTTCTTTCCAAGCCACCTATCTGTAACCTTCCTCTGCAAAAAGAATCCAAGAAATACCCAAGTATTGAATTAAATTTGTCAAATCACCTGCAAAAGGAGCATCATTTCCATTGTTTTATCCAACTTCCCCCTACACTCTATAAAATTTGCCTTTCTACCTTGAATGTTACCCAGTGAGGTGACTACAAGATAAATCTCAGTCTGCAATATCCTGACAAAAGCCTCAGAGCCAGAGTTCTATTTTTTGTTGTTGCATAAACCTACATTCCAATCAAAACACAAACAATTGAAGCATGGAGGCTCCAATGGCTCTCAACATTGCACCCTTGAATGCACGACATAAGGACTTGGAATGGTTGCCTCTGGCAGACAGGGACTTCCAGATTAAAGATATGATGGGTCGCAAGTCTCACCTGCAAACCTTTTGTCAATTTAGAAATAGCCACAGAAACAACACTGATGTCCTGAGAATCTGGGAATCCAATTTGCCTATCTATTACCTCCCTTCAGTCAATGTGCTGCCTGATTTCATTCATTTATGCTGTGGAAACTATTATCCCACACAAAGAGCAATCCTCACTCCATCTGGATCTATACTGTTCTATATTACTCCTCAGTCCATAAATGAGATGTTGAACTTTGAGCCAACTCAGCCTCTGGTTCCTCTCACCATGAAACTCCTGCTTGATCAAGGTGCAAAGCTACCTAGCTCAGAAATAACAAGACTAGGTCAGTTGTTTATGCTACCACAGTGCCAGCCTGATCATCCTCCACCTTATCATCAAGTCTCATTCAATGAGACAGGGAAACTCCTAATAGACATGATATCCTACATTCTAGGATGCAAAACCAGTGAGTTTGTTGATGAAACTGTGTTTGTATTGATGTCCATTTTCACTCCAAGACAGCCCGCTGCTGTCATGTATGACTATGCCACCTTCATAGCAAATAAAATCCATGAGAAATTTATGATTCTAGAGAGAGAAAGAGTGTTCAAGTATACATCCTGCATATATCATCTGCTGCTGTACTATCATCCTGATAGTTTCCAAGTTCCTCTTAAGAAACTAGACTCCAAAGGAGAGAGGAGATCTATCATTTTCTGGACCTCAGTTTTCCATGAAGTTCACCTCGCACCTTATACATATTGTGAGTTCATTGACATGTTCATCTACCTAGCCACTTGCCTATTGATGGTGATTCCTCCTGGCAGGCTCACTGCTGAAATGTAGAGAATTTTACATCTTTCAAGGGGCTACAACATTGGTGACTGGTATTTCTACCAAAACCATCCAGTGATCAAGATTTATGGTTGTGAATTACCCTTCTACAAGCTGCCAAAATATGTCCCCATGAGACTCTTTGCCTTGGAATATTTCAGGCAATTTAGTAGTGCAGATTTGACTCATTTCCATGGAAAAAACGAAAAGGCACAGCTCAAGATAAGACATCAATTGGGACCTTTTGTCTTCAATAAGAGGGAAGAAGCATGGAATGATGCAGACAAGATGCTAAGAGATGAACTTATGTTGAAACAAAGTTTTTATTGGGCACCATATGACCCTGAACATGTCATAAGCTATAGAAGAGTAAAAAACAAGCTTTTAGGATATGTGGACCAGCCAATCCCTCAAATTGAACAATATGCTAATCGACAGGAATGGGTAGAGGGCACACTAGTTGAAGATTTTACTGAAGAAGAAAGATTAGAAGAAGAAATGAAAGATTTTGAGAAGAGAATTGACCTCGATTATTTTGCACAGGTACCTTTCACATGGCCCCAACATATTGGAATGAGCACATCAGCTGCTACACCTTCACAAGAGCCTGCTCAAGAAACCACTCCACCTGCAGGAAAAGGCAAAGAAGTACAACATTCAGAGCAACAAAATAAAATGGCAGATAAGCCATCTACAGCCCTGGAAAAGGGTCAAGAGCAAGGCCCTTCAACACAAGCAAAGGTAGTAGACATACCTGTGCTACAAACCCCTCATAATGAGGAAAGAGCCAAAAAAAGGGATAGACCAGAAGAGACACCCACAGGGGCATCTACAGATCAGCAAGATGAGAAGAGACAAAGGCTAAACCCATACTCTGAGGAAGAGTTCACAGAGGAAGCAACAAACAACCTTACGGGTGAGGGAACTTCTGAACAACAGATCCCTCCATTTTTGGAAACATCGACTAGCTCATTTCAGCAGGAGCAAGAGAGACAGCCTAGTGTGGTGGTTACATCCACCAAGCAACAGAGTAAGAAAGGCTCTGATATCAAGAGAGCATTCATAGAAATCAAGGCTAGAAATGAACCAGTGAGGTTTCAGCTATATAACCAATTGTTAAGAATGACTCCCACCAACCAACAAAGGCTAATGGCAGCCTATGATATTTAAGCAGGAAAGATGACCCTTAGTCACTTCAGGCCCGCCATACAACAGCCATAGTCAGCTGCTGATTACATCAAGACCAATCTGGAAGTTCTTACTAAAGACATCCACCCAATAGACCAGATTGAGTTACACAAACAGGCTGGAGAAATGGTATACTCCACCTTGGCAGACAAAGCATTAATGGCTCATAAACTGCAGAACTCATTGTATAACACTTCTGCCCAATTAGAACTGGGAAAGGCCTCCTCATTAGCCAAAGATAATAGAATAAAAGCCTTGGAAGAGATTATCATAGAATTGCGGCATGATCCTAAGGATCCCAAAGGCGCACAGGCCTTAATAAGAAAGAAGGAGGAAGACATAGCAGCCTTGAGAAGACAACTTAAGCTGCCAGCTACAATACACCCTTAAATCACAGAGGTGGCATAGCAAAAATAAGAGGAGGATGTCGTTATTTTATTGATGAAGATGAACCAAATATTGCTGGATACAGAGAAAGCCTTGGAAGCAGCTCTACAAGGAAAACAAGAGGATTTGGCCTCTTAGCCAGCTCAAACAGCTCCAACTCTTACAGTTCCTCCTCCAACAGTCACCATAACAGCCCCTCCCACTGATCCAGCATCAACTGCAGGTACCTCGACTTCAACAGCAACTACAACAATAGAAATACAAGATGCCAGCTTGAGCATGGAAGAGATGATGAAAGAAATAAAGGCTTTGGAGATCCAAATGGCAGAATTAAAGGAAACCAAGGAAAAACTAGCCAAAATTGAGGTTAGCTATGACAAATCAAAAATGACTGTAGCTGAGAAGACAAGGGAAGTGAAGGCCTTAGAGAATAAAATAAAAGCCTCAGAGAAGGACCTCACTCTTCATAGAACTCTAACAGAAATCAAGACCATTTTGTGGGATAAGATTGGCCAATCTATTGCTAATCAATGGACAGCAATACAAACTATTTTGACCAAATGGAATTGATAGGGGTAGCTCAATATGAAACTCAAAAGGCCAGAGTATTATTGTCAAACAAGCCTGAGCAAGCCAATCAAATGATTCATTTTTTGAACACTCATACCAATGAACAATTAGCATCTTTGGACATTCATAACAAGACAAAGACTATTTTGAGAGTCAAGAAGGTGCTGACTATGAGGAATTTTGTTCAAACTGTAGAAAGAAAATGTCAGGAAATGCAGACAGAGATAGATGCCTTCAGACAGAAATTTGCAGTATTACAGAGCAAAGGTTTACCCAGCATAGTCACTAGCAATGGGAGGCTGTTAAAAATGAACAGTATGCTCATAGGTTAAATACCTATGTGACCAATCACATTACAACATCATCAAGCAGCTCAGAAGAGACAGTGCCCCCCTCTGGACAAAGTTTATATAATGAACTGGAAAGCTTGTTTTTTATTGAGCATGAGGTAGCACATCTTTTTGATTTCCAGCCAAATTATTACAGGTACACTGAAGCTGATGAGACATTGATTAAATTGAAAAAGTATCAATTACCAACAGATCAATGGTGGCAGAGCATGTTGGAGATCTTACCAAGGTAGTTTGATTCCCCTTTTTGTAAATTGTCTGCATTACAGGTAAATGGTAATATAAGGGTCTCCTATCAGAAAATCAAATCAACCAAGGATGGAATTCGCGCCAAAAGGCGAAACAAACTTGGGCACAAGTGGCAAATGACAGCACATCAGGAACGCAAATCAGGGAAGCAGCCATCGACCAACTATCAGAGCCAAAAAGTCAACAATAACAGGACACCTAAAGCAACCAGTACAACATAGTTATTTCCTCATTTATTGCTGTGTGGATTTCCACATCAGTTATTGCCCCTGCCAGAGTAGATGGATAAATTTATTTCTTGATATTTTCCTACGGGATATTTTGTAGAGTTCTTATAAATACTTTCTGAAGTGATGTATTATTGTTGGCTGATGAATATCATTCTGGACCTACTCTCTAAATTTTGAGTACTCTTCTGAAATAAAATTGCTAGAATGCTGCGTTGGTGAATTTGCTAGTTGTGGAATCGATGGCAGAAGGATGTATTATAGAATTCTTGTGTTAAATACATGGATCAATAATTTTTCCTTACTCTTGTGTTATTGTATTTGTGTTTTATTTATCATATGAATATCATGTTCTAAGTTATAGGAAAAAAGGATAACCCAGAATTTTGCTTTGCTGTACTCTGTTTTCAATTCCTGTAATTTTTCATGTTTTCCACAGGACTAGCATAGGCAAGAATTCTTAACTGCTCTTGTCTCCCTGGTTCTTAGACTCTAAATATCATCAAGGAATTCTTAATTTCTCCCTGATAATGTTTACACAATTTCCCTCTATTAACATAATGAAAGATTCTTGATTGCCTTTCATTTTATCCTATTTCAGCTTCAATGTTGTTCTGTGTTTAATTATCTTGCTCTACAATTTTCCTATTGCCAAAGAAACCATACCCAAAAGTTTATTTCCATTAGACTCCATCAACCCAATGGTCTGAACTTCTCTCAAATTACTACCTTGTTTTACTGAATGTCATCTTCCAAACACCAAACAAAACTTGTGCTTCATAACTAGCCTAACATATAATCAAACAAATCTAAATCACAAAGAGAGAGCCCTCTCTGGTTGCAGATTGGCTAGGATCTGAAACAAAAAGATTGGTTAGTGGTTACCTCGATCGTACTCCCTTCTGGCGCCAGGGAACAACCTGAGTGATAACACATTAGTTTCTTGTTTTCTCTACCAGATTTGTGGGATAGTCTAGTTATTGCAATAGGTAGCAATGCAACTGCCTTGCAGTTTGATGAAATAGTCTCAGCCTTGCTGACGGAGGAGATGAGATGGAAAAATATGGAGAGCCAGAACGGTGATTCCTTGTCTGTACGAGGACGGTCCTAGAATAGAAACAAAAATAAGTCATCGAGTGGGAGATCTAAATCTAGAGGGAGATCTAAATCTCCTAGAAAACCTGTAAAGGTGGTGTACTGGAAATGTGGAAAGGAAGGGCACTTCAAAAGGGATAGTAAATCTAAAGTTCTTGATAAAGGAAAGGGATCTGATGATGCTCCTTCTGCAAAGGTGAAAACCACCTCCCATGAAGGTGGGGATGTGTACTTGGCTTCTTCAAGTACACATGTAGATCACGAGGCATGGTTGATTGACTTAGGTGCATCCTTTCACTTCACTCCCCATAGAGAGTGGTTCTGCGAGTATGAGAAATACATGATGGTGATGTCTTATTAGCGGATGATAGGAACGCTAGAATCATTGGTCGTGGAAAAGTAAGGCTGAAGTTGCAACGTGGAAGGGTGAGAACGCTTTTGGGTGTTCTGCATATTCCTGCATTGGCTAGAAATCTGATTTTTGTAAGCAAGTTGGATGGTTCATGTGTAAAAACAGTGTTCAAGAAGGATACCTGCAAGATGGTTTGGGGAACAATGGTATTGATGTGGGGGGTTCGGATTGGAACTCTTTACAAGCTACAAGGTAGCACTGTTGTTGATGGGTGCAACAGTTCAGTGGTTCCTAAAAGTGGAGTAGAAAATCTAGTGATCTCTGGAGAGAAGACCATGTTGTGCATCAAAGGCTTGGACATATTAGAGAGAAGGGCCTTCGAATACTTCATGGTAAAGGTATGGTAGAAGGTATGAGTAATAGCTCTCTAGATTTTGATTTCTATGAAAATTATGTATATGGGAAGCATAATCGGGTGAGTTTCCTCTCTGGTGGTAAGATGGCAAAACAAATATTAGAGCTTGTGCACATTTATCTGTTTGGACCTGTGAAGGTTCCATCATTGGGTAAGTCTATGTACTATGTATCATTTACAGATGAATTCTCAAGGAATACATGGATATATTTCTTTGACATGTTTAAAGAATTCAAGGCTTTGGTGGAAAACTAGATAGAGAAGAAGATAAAGATGTTGAGGACAGATAACGGTGGAGAGTTTTGTAGTAAGGAATTTTAAGAATTCTGTACGAAGTGTAGTATAGCACGACAGAAGACTACTCAATATACACCTCAGTAAAATGGAGTTGCAGAGAGAATGAACAAGACATTGATGGAAGGGGCGAGAAGCATGCTTAGTGGTGCCGGGTTAGGACAGGAATTCTGGGCACAGGCAGTGGAGATAGCATGTTACCTGGTCAACAAATCACCTTCATCAGTGTTGGAAGATAAAAATCCACAAGAGGTATGGACTCGTAAGAAACCCTCTCTTTCATATCTGAGGGTATTTGGATGTGATGCATATGTACATGTTCCAAAGGATAAATGAACCAAGTTGGATAGTAAATCTGAAAAGTGCATCTTTATTGGGTATAA
>APFE030088689.1:0-22502 GCA_000404065.3 Pinus taeda
GGTTTTCGCCTCTGTAGAAGGAGCATCATCAGATCCCTTTCCTTTATTAGGAGCTTTAGATTTACAGTCCCTTTTGTACTGCCCTTCCTTTCCGCATTTCCAGCACACCACCTTTACAGGTTTTCCTAGAGATTTAGATCTCCCTCTAGATTTAGACATCCCACTCGATGACTTATTTTTGTTTCTGTTCTGGGACCGTCCTCGTACAGACAAGGCATCACCATTCTGACTCTCCATATTTTTTAGTATTATTTCCTCCATCAGCAAGGATGAGACTATTTCATCAAACTGCAAGGTAGTTTCATTGCTCCCTATTGCAATAACCAGACTATCCCACGAATCTGGTAGAGAACACAACAAACTGATGACCCCCCCGGCTAAGCAATCAATGCAAAGAAGGGGGGGCTCCGGCCCCCTTCTAACCCCCCGATTAACTATGTGGGTTAGTCATGGAAAGAATATAGCACAACCCATCATGGAGTATATACAAAAATCTCTCTAAGTAGTCCTCCAAAGTCTCATCATCACCTTGCACAATAGTGAAGATCTCATCCTGCATTTCTCTAGTTTTACAATATTCTTGATATTTATTCAAAAACAATCTCTTCATTTTCTCCCAAGAACTTATAGTGTTTCCTCCTAGTCCCTTGAACCAACGCAAGGCTGAATCCTTGAGAGTTGTAGGAAACAATTTTAATTTCTGGGCATCTTAAGAATAATCATAACTCCTACATAATATATCAAACTCAAAAAGGAACGAATCTAGGTCTTTGTGCACCTTACCATGAAAATGTGGAAGATATGATGGTGAAATATTATTCATTTGCATATTCACTTCGTAATTCACTATTGGAAATCCAAATGTGGACTGCTCTTCATTTACCTGATTCTCGCCGGTCCCCTCTGCATGATCTTCATGATTAGCCATTGTTGTGCCTCCAATTGAACCACTTCCAAAATATGAAGGTTGACTATTGCTGAATTGGACTTTCTGATCACCGTTAGCCTCCTTCTTCCCCTTCTTGGGTTATGTCACACCTTAATCACTGTTTTCCAGAATCTAAGTGGACTGTTCCAGCGTGATGAGTCTCGGTTTGCTTGGACTTTCTACCTGCAAAAGAAGGTCCAATATAAGAAGAGTTTTTAGATTTTTCAGTTTTTCGTCATCCCTTATTGGGCTCCGGACCCCTACCTTTCTTAGGAATTCATTTTAAAAATCAAAGCCAAAAAAACAAAATTCAAATGCTGTAAAGAAAAGAATCTGTCAATTGCTGCAAAGAATAAAAAATCAACACTAGTAAAATCCTTAAAACAATAGAAGCATACCACAGAAAAAATAATAGTAGACTTACCCCTATTGCAGAAAACGGAAAGTTCTTACCAATTTCAAATCGCCTCCACGGAAACGACGCCAAAATGTTGGGTGCAGGAATTGTGGCTAAGAAGACTTCTTTAACACTTAATTGTCAACCCAAGGGTTTTGTAAACTTAGAGGAGAAGCACAGGAAATGCTAGAAATGATATGAACTTTTTTTCCTACTTCCTTAATTACAATCTTGCCGAATCGAAAAGAAAAGATCGCCCGACAATTTACACCAAAGAAATTCTAGTGCTGGAATATGAAAGAAAGTACTTTTGCGAAGAAATAAATAAAAGGAACTTTCAAACTCTTGTAAGCAATCTTTATTAATTGAAATGGAAATCTATGTTTATCTTCAGTATAGTTGTATGTCAAATTAATAATTGGACCCTTGAAGATATTTGA
Source organism: Pinus taeda (assembly GCA_000404065.3). Taxonomy (NCBI): domain Eukaryota; kingdom Viridiplantae; phylum Streptophyta; class Pinopsida; order Pinales; family Pinaceae; genus Pinus; species Pinus taeda. The sequence continues at coordinate 1,766 of APFE030088689.1, forward strand.
ATTATTTATAGATCTTTCTCCCTGCACTGAGCTGTTATTTCTGTACTCCTGCAATATTCTTGCATCAATACCGGAACAAAGTTTATATACTAAAAGTATATTCTACATTTGTACTGAAGATTTTTTTCCTCATGCAGGGGCTCTAAGTCTTAGGACTAGAGCACTCTTTTCTTGTATCAAGATATTGATTCCTGTACCGGAACAAAGATTCATGCACCAAGTTTTCAAATTTCTTTCATAAAAGAATAGAGAGTGTGTTAACATAAGAAACTAATTTGCAAAGGTGAACATAACTTTGAAATAGCTTTCACAAATAGAAAGATCTTCAACCCAACTTAACTTCAAAATAAGAATTAACTTCAAAAGTCAAAGCACACTTTCCTTCAATCAAGGAAATCTTTCATGTAACTAAAGAAATAATCTAATTGTGACAACAGGCTTTATCCCTGTAATAGTTATTCACATAAATCCGATCTGCCTCTTTCATATTTTTAATTCAGAAAGATTCACTTTGAATAATTAGATGTGAATTTCAATCCTTTCCTTAAAAGTGTAAAGTGCAGGTACAGATTAATGCGTTATAAAAACGTTCATTCCTTAATTACCAAAGCATATTTAATCCGGAATATCAATAATACTTCTAAAAGATGAACACTCACTTGCAAAAACACATCAAGATCCTTATGACATTAAAGAATGAAAGACTTCATTGTAATGAACCAAAGAAATCAAACTGTAGAACTGTAAATGCACTAGTGCAGGAATAATGTGCTTGCACGATCCAAGCAGAAATAATACTAAGCTTCGAAAGGAAAAATTACAAAAAAGGTGAAATCAAACTTAGTTAAGCATGCACACCACAGATCCATCACACAATGGCTATAAATGAAGTCGAACCTGAAATTTGTGAAAGAATAGAAGCATCTACTTAATTCACACCTTGCATTAAAATGAAATCAACACGACTTTAACAAGAAAGAAAAATGCGAGGGAGAATGATCTAGGTTGGCTGGGCCCTAGCCAACCATCTCGTTTCCTTGTTTAAGAAACTTGGAAACTCAACTCTCAGCAACGCATCAACATAGAATTAAAACACAAGATTGAAATAACATGGCGCAATCCCTTTATATTAAATTTCAGAATCAACAAATGTACATGATGAAATCGAATCCAGCCAGAACGAGGGCGATACCAGCAAAATTACAAAATACCACTGTCACAGTAGCATTATTATCACTCTCTATTTCCTATTTCAATCGTACATTATATACATCCCTTTAGGCCTGTGGTCGTAACAAAATTACATTTAGCGTTACGATCTAAGCCTTTCGGCTGTAACAAAACACTAAACTTAAGCATTTAGTTGGCGACTTGATCTCTATCATATCCCTGACTTATCTCCACTCTAAGCCCAACTCGAGATGACTGATTCTGAACAAGATGTCTGCATTAGGTAGTAAGTTGTCACGGAAGTTTAGGATTGACCAGCGGTGCAAGAATCCTACCTGCACTCAACCATGCTAAAGAAATTATTAATACGTTGCTTACCAAATACTTTAGGAAAGAAGATATTAGTTGCAAAGAATATTAAAGGGATAAAATCTATAAAAATAATTAATTAAGTACATTTGTAACCCTTAAATATGAAATATAAATCTAATGCAGGAAAAGGCATGATTCTTGGAATAGTGCAGGAATAAGGAGGTTGTGAGGTTAAAACATAGGTCTAAGGTTATGAATTTCAAGTAGGAGAGGGTTAAAAATGAAGCAATTTAGCCTACCAATAGCCAGGGCTACAAGGTTCCCTAGAGAATTGGCTGGAGAAATAGCGTCAACATCCTCGGTTTCTTGATTAGCCAAATTGGTGGAAGATAAAGAGTGCCTAGGCTCGGGAAAACTAGCCTGAGTTGGTTGTCCCCTCCCTTGGCGAAGATGGCCCCATTGGCGAGGCATGTTAAAATCAACAGTAGACGACCCAAAACAATAGGAGGAAGTAGCGGAGGACGTTGTCTCCCACTTGCAAAAGACGTAGGGAAGCCAAAAACTATAGGGCCACTGCCCTACTACAATATAAACTTCCAAATTTCCATGGTAACCCAAAGAGGCAAACGAATCAAAGACCTCCCAGACCGAGGCACAAGGAAGAGAAGACTTCCCAGGTAAACTCAAAGCATACCATTGGCCACGAGTGCAGTCCCGATTGGGGGAGAGGAGAGTGCAACTTCCTTCACGCAAAGGAGTAATGCCAAAACCATGAAGCCAAAATCCAGAAATTAAAACACCATTCACACACCTGAGAGAACCCAAAGGAGCCTGCGCGGATGTGGGAGGAGTCAACAATGGCCAATGGTGTTGAAGAAGAATTTGAAGGGGAACCATGACTTTCTAGGTTCTAGGGTCCCAAGGGTAGCCCAAGAGGCAATATACAACCTGTGCTCAGAGGCAGACCACAACTTCCTTACTCCTCAGCCGAGACCAACACTCCAATGGGACACCATCACCCTAGACCCAAACACCTTCACAAACCTTTAAACCCAAATTCATCTCCTAAATTGCCGAATTAAGATGCACAAGTTGCCTAACGACAAATTTAAAGACTAGCAATGGGGAGGGACTCATCGTGCTGCAACAATGAATGCAGGTGCGAAGTGTACAAGCTCTATCAATGTCTGCATGGAGGAGGAGTTAGTCCCGGAGGCCTCAAATGAGACAAATGGACATTGGGAAGAGCACCCCCATCAAGTGATCTCTAGATATATAATCCATCTTGGCCCTTAGTAGACTAAATTTGAGATTTTAAAGCTCTTAGTTTTCACAAATTTCGGGTTACTTCAATCACTAATTGAGCTCCCCTCAGAACAATTACTAAGAAAACTCTTAAGTGAAGGAAATATTATTAATAACTTTGAATCTATATCTAAGGGATGGGATACAAGAATATCATCGGTTAAAAAGTACCCCTTTCGAGGCTATGAATTCCTACTAACAGTAGTGGCTTTACCTGTCGTATTAAAGTTATGATTACGCAAACTTTCATAATTTGTTGTTTGTCTTTTCCAATTTGTTTTCTTCAAAAGATTCATATGAAAAATTTACTGGCTTTTACTCTAATTTTTGTTTTTTTTCTTATTTTGTTTAATGAATATATTGATGGGCATTTATATTATTTTGCATGTTAAACTAAAAGAGATCATTTTTCAACATGTTGTACATGTCGATATTACATATGATGTTTAAACCTTTAATTTTGTGATTCCGGGCATAAAACATTGGTTCGACCCATCAAATCACCAATTGTTGGCAGGCCAACCTACACCTTTTTATTTTTAATAAAATAAAAGGTCCCTCCTAGAAATGTGACTCATTTTGTCATTTTTGATTTGATTGGATTGACCTCTACATTTTTCCTCTAATCATCATTTTGATCTCTATGTCGAATTTCATTATTGTTCATAATATTTTTACTATTATATGGTCCATTCTTTTAGTCATAAATGATGTAAGGGCTATTTCCTTTGATGGTTATGATTAGTGAATTTATCATTGCTCCTAATAGCAAGAAAATGTTTAATTTTAAGGGTTGCTACATAATCAAATAATTTGTAGCAACCCTAATTCAATTTTAAATGCTAATAGGATAACTTGTACAAAATACCATATCGACTCGTATGTTAATTTGTTTGTCTCTATATGATGTGTGATTTTGAATATTTTAATGTTTGAAACAATGATGATAACCTAAGATTTATACCCTATATTGGTGGTGGTGTACGTTTTTAAACATTTCAATCATATCATGTCTACCAATTAATGGTCCACTTATTTCAAATTAAATATATGATTCTCAATTATTTGTTTCAAGGATTCACACTTAAGAAAAATATTGGTTTTAGGTGATGTGTTATAATATCATGTCTATTCTTTGATTGATTTGGAATCATAAGTCCAAAGTGCCAACATACGATAATTCCAATTTCCATATGGCTCATTATTCCATGAGCACCACTCATTTCTCATGTCCCTAGGCCATCATGGCCATGACTCGAGCTAGTACTTGACAGTTGTTGAATTCATTGCTTGAGTTTTTTGAGAGGGTTCTCCAAAAAAAACCTCATTTCGTCTCTTCTCGTTTTAGTCCCGAAGGCTCTGTAACTTAGGGTTTGATGGTTGGTCTTTTCATTTTCTCGAACCTTGTTTCACTTTGTTTCTAGTCTTTATCCCCAACATGCCACTTGTAGTGCAAAGCAAGCTCATTGGCGCAAAACTTGTTGAAGTCAATGCAAAATGCTTGTCTGTAATCCACTTAGTTGATTGGTGGAATTTTTTACAGTTGTTTCAGGGACATATTAATGAGGTTTTTAAATCCTTTTTTGCCTCTTTTAATTGGAGGAGAGCCTGTGTGGGCGACCTGGAAATTAAAATTAATTTGGAATTTGTAGCAGCAACCATGCACCTTCCTCTTGAAGGCGAATGCTAATCTAAGAATGTAGTTGTTTGAAATGTACCATGGAAGAAGCTCCTCGCTAGAAGGATTGTGAGTACCATGTCAAAAGTATGTTTGTATCGTCTTTGAAGCCAAAGTGTCATGATTTATTGCATTTGATGCGTCGATATATAATCTGTGAAGGATGATATAACATAGTTTTTATGTAACAAACATATCATACTTTTAATGGTTTTCTTAGGATGAAAGTTTATCATGCCCTATTATTTCATGATTATTTTAATGAAAATGTAACAGGCCTATTAAGCCGACCACAAGAACCCTAAAAGGTCCTTGTTCCACCATAGTTTTATTTGCATGCTAATTAAGCATCATTTGTATCAAATGGGTGATAATTGTCATTCTTTTCTTGCTCACAATGGATATGATAAGCCTCTTTCATTTACTCCTACCCACTCTTCTACTACAATGGCTCTTGAGCCATCTCCTATCAGTTCAACTCCATCACTGGCTAACGGATTCCAACAGGACGAGTGTAGGGCATCTATATAAGCACTAGGGTCACCTCTTTTAGATCATATTCAGGTAGAAATTTCAAAATTTTTAACTTACCTTTGCTTTACCATAAGTGTGGCAAGCTCCCATGATTTAAAACCCTCCATGGAGTCTCCCTAACTTGAACCAGAGTCTCCCCAACCTGCACAAGACCAACCAATTGGTCAAATTAAAAAGGACATGGTTAAGACAAAGCAATTTCAAAGGATAATTTCTTGAGCTAGAAGGACTAGGAATAAAAGTACCCTTGTGCAAATTCCCTTTGTTGATTTGGAAACTAATCCTGAGCGATCACTGAAAATGAACAAGCCCAAATCTAGGAAATCTCCTCATGATCTTGACCACGCGACCAATTGTGATGATTCTGCCATGGGTACCCCTCATTCAGATGAACTAATTGCCAATATGTATTGGAAAAAAAAATACATGGTTATTGTCCCTCATTTGGAACATTGAATCAACCAACTAATCTATCAGAATAACTATCTAAGAACATTGTACCAGGCGAATGATAAATCTAACAAACAAAAATCATCTAGATTCGAGGGTAAAACCTAGTCAAAGGACACTCACATCATGATTAAATCTGTGAATCTCAAAGTCACTATTTCCTCAAAATTAGAGGGATTTGATGCAGATAAATAGTGAATTTTCTTTTATTTATCTATGTGAAGTGTTTTAGGTATGTTTTGTTTCAATCCGTTTTTCTATTTTTAATTAAAAGGCCACTACAAAATCATATATTTTGTAGCAACCTCATTTTAGTGTTATTATCAATTTGTTTAATTTTAGGTTTCTTTTGTGGAAAGTCTTCCACGTGTGAAATATAGTCGTCTCGGACTTCATGGCCCAAAATAATCTCTATCACCATCTAGCTACTCTTAGCTTTGTATGGGAACTTAGTCTGCCACTTCTTTCATTTCAATGTGTTCATTTGATTGAGAGGTGTAAAGTTACAACAATTTTTCTTTTGTTTCTCAAACCAACTATTAAAAAGGAGATTTTTAGTTTTTATTTGATCTCAAAAGGCTAAGATCCTCTATGTATATACCTGTTATTTTGATACAAAAAGGGGGACCTAAAAGGGAAATTTTTAGACAAGGAAATGATGGTTAAACTTTGACTGTGGAATACTTTTAATACAAGTTCACTGATTTGATTTCACTTAGTCTAGTTCTTCTGTCATTATTTTCCGTGGCCATATGAATATCTTCTTTATTATCCTGTAATTTAATTTTGAGATCTAGAATATGTTGTTACTTGCTTGATGATTTTATTCTTAAAGAAAATGACTGTTCTTATCGCATTTGTTTGTTGATAAAACATTATTTCAATTTGTAATTGTTTCATCTGATTAATATTATTATTCAATGACCCTTGTCTTAAGAAGTAGTTTTGATATTGGCATAAATTTCATTTGAAATTCTGTGAGTATTTTCGAGATATTCAAGTTAACAAAAAATGTCATTTCCTATTTACAAGTTGATAATATTTTTTTTATTGTAGATGATTATCTCATTCATATCATTACTTTGGCTAGCAAGTTTTATTGATTGTTTTCATAAAGCCATGATTAAAGTATATGAATTTAAAAGAGATCATTTACAATTTTCCCTCTTATTTGTTTTGGCCAAGAAACAATTAGAATTATAAATTAGTTAGCCTTTGCATTTATTCTTAATGTAAAATATGAAAGTAAACATAGTTTATTTGTGTTTGTCTTCCAGGATAAGGAACCGTAAATTTACAGTGACTTGTTCTATTATTATTTAGATTAAGAAATAGTTTTGATTTGTAGTTGCATTTAGGAATGGAATTTAATTCCATTTCATAAATATTTTTTACATAGTTTATTTACAGTGCATCTCTTTTGAGATAGTTACATCACATGCTGGCCTACTTTACTTGTTGTAACATAGTTTTGAACATTTTGTATCATATCTTGACTATGTAGTAGTAGTTATTGTAATATATTTCTTAATTCTAATCTCTAAATGAAATATATAAATTAAAATTATTTAATATATTGTAGTAACTGATAGTGAAACATTCAACCTTTTTTTTTTCGTACTTATGTTAGATTTAGGTTGTTTGATTACCATCATTTCATCTGTATAGCTAAATTCATAATTTCGTTGTAATTCATTTTAGCCATAATTAAGTGCAGGATTAATCTAAATTAGTATAGGATAATCATAAGTTAGATTAGGATTAGTTTTTCCTAGATTCACTCCTTTGTAAAAAGAAAGGATCCAAGGCTGATGAAGCCTATAAACCTGTTAGGGGTGACTACTCCAAATGGCCTAGGCTATTAAAGAGCCTCGGTCTGGGTTACTTCCTCCATGTTGACTTAGGTGTACAAACACTTGCATCATTATGACTCAATTTCAAGTCAGGCATAACTAGGTCAAGACCATTTACATGGTGAAAACGTCCCTTGGGGGCCGAAAGTTGACATACTCACTAAGTGGTCTAATTTGGTGGATGTCGAAAACTTCAATAGTGACACATGGCCAAGGATTGACAAATGTTAGCCATGTGGCTTAGTACGAATTTTGATGTGACTTTAGAGGACAATATTCAAGTGGGAATATTTATGTGTCCAAGACATTATTTTGAATGAATTATCATTAGAAATCTCCCAATGAGTAGAAGAAAATGGTAGTATCAAAAATGTTATTATAGATAACATAAGAAAGAATAATATTGATAACCCCATCTTCATAATTAACCTCAAGGATCACGTCTTGATAAACATTATAGCCCTAATCATGTATTTGGGGGTTGTGTATGTTACATATGATATCAGAGCCTAAGGTTCAACACTTTGGCTGAATGGGATCATAGGAGAAAGTTTAAATTAAAGTTTGTCATTAGTAGTCAATTCTTATAGTATCCTTATTGAATTAATTATTGAAGAATTATCTAACTCATATTTTATTTTGTGAGGTAGCAACAACGAAATTGAAATTTTAGAGAAACGAGTTCAATGCTAGCCTAACCAAAACACACACACACACACACACACACACACATGTGTGTGTGTGTGTGTGTGAAAGGTTTTTATTATTATTTAAATTAATAATTGTGTGTAATTTCAACACGTGAGAAGACTTGTCAATAGTAGAAAAGAGTAGAGAAATGTTTAGAAAAATGGTATAGTAGATCCCAGAGAGTGCCTTACATAATAGGGAAAAAGAGTTAGATGAAAGAAAAGCAAGAGAAATCCCTCCTGACTGGATGTAAATTCTCAAAATCTTGAGTATTCAACTAGGAAGCTACAAGGCAGATAATAAGAGAATCATTAGAGCCCAAGAGAAAGAAGAAGAAGTGAAAGTAGTGGCATTGCAAATATTATCACAATTACAGAGGAAAATACAACATGTACCATATGATAACATCATGGGTCGATACAAGTCCAAACAAAGTCCCAATCCATTTGAAATTTGGAAACATGGACCACAAGTACTAAGGTAGAAGGAAGCAAGTGAAAGAGGAGGCACATGAGTGCAAGAGAGGATATAGCTAGTGAGGCGGCTCCAACAAGTGCCATTGAGGAAGGAATTGAAAATTCTGATAATTTGTCCAACATGACAACTAAATCAAGGTTGCATAAGAAAACGAAGAAGATGGTTGGGAGGAGTTCATTACCTGAAGAATTCAATAAGGTAAAACCTCCTACCTTAGACTGAAAATTCAAGAAAAATCAAGAAGGAAAATTTAGTATTTTGGGTTTAAAGAAATATTTTTGAGTGCATAATTTACTCTAAAAATATGAACGTCGAAGTAGCTACATTTGATTCCAAGGGAAAATTTGAGCTATCATGGGTATATCTCAAGAATGTCAAGGTAATTCAAGAGAAAAATTTACTTGGAGTAAATTTGAGAAGTACTTATGAACAATAAAAATATGAAAGCATAGGTACCTATATTTAATGTGAATGGAAAATTTGACATATGGTGGGAAGATATCAAGAATGTCAAGGATTTTCAAGAGAAGAAGTTGACCTGGAGTAAATTTGAGAAGTATTTATACACTATGAAAATATGAAAGCCTAGGTAGCTATATTTAATATGAATGGAAAATATGACACAGGGTGGGAAGATCTCAAGAATGTCAAGGGATTTCAAGAGAATAAGTTGACCTATAGTAAATTTGAGAAGTACTTTAGGGAGAAATTCTTTTCTGAAAGGTATTATTATGGACAAACTAAGTAGTTCCATGAAAACAATTTGGGATATCTTACTATGGAGGCATATCAAAACCAATTTATTGAACTACTGAGGTATGTTCCCTATATTATATATGAAAAAGTGAAGATACGACGATTTGTCAACAAGAAGTGACAATGCTATTAGGACATAATAGAGTTTGATGAGACAAGAACGATTGAAGCCACAATTAGGAAAGAAAAATATTGTTATGATAAATCTTAACACAAGGCTGAATTATGGATGAATGGAAAAAAAAAGAAGGAAAAATTCAACTTAAGGAAGAAATGGGTGAAATCCTCATGCTACAGGTAGCCTATGAAAAGCATTGAGTTCATCATGCTAGCTAAAAGTGAGTTCAGATAGAATTTCTTAGCCTTAAGTGGAGACTAATGAACTAGGACAGTGAACATAGAGGTAGCGGAAACAAAGAAAAAGGCATTGAAGTGTTGGGGGTGTGGGGAAGAACACCTTTTGAGTAACTTGCACACATACAACAAGAAAAAAGAAGATTTTACAACATATATGAGGGTAACAATTTCAATGATGTGGCCATAAGCATGCCTCATATTTATGCGACAATAGAACATAGCAAAGCAGACCACTAAGTCTGGGTGGTGGAGATGGAAGGTATAATCACTAAACTTCCTACTTCAATTTTAATTCACCCTAATTCTAATCCTACTTATATTACTCCACATGCGGTTGAAGCATGTTTTTTTATAAAGAAAACAACTTTTAAGTTCGTGGTTGGTTCAATTGCCACTAGAACCAAAAGGAAGGTAATTGAGGTAGTTGAGTTGTCCCAATTTTAGATGAGAAACATGTCTACAAAATCCACTTTAAAGGTGTTGTTTTTGGGGTCATATGAATTGCTAATTGGCATGTACTAGCTGATAATGAATAATTCCAAGTTGGACTATTATAATAAAAAAGTGGAGTGCATAGATGGAAAAATAAAGAGGGTAAACTAAGTGTTAGAAGACATGCTTAGGATGTATGTTATGCACCAACCCCTTCAAAGTATTGTAAGGTAGAAAATGGATAATTCCAATAAGCTATGATAGCCTAGTGGACATAGTCACACTTGTTCCAAACATTTTAAAATTAATGGAGCAGGAAGTGGCCAAAATAAAGAAAAATTTGAAAGTGGCTCAAGATTGACAGAAGAGTTAGGAGGATAAAAACATAACCCATAAGGAGTTAAAAGTGGGAGAGGATGTGTATCTCCAAATAAAACCCAAGGGGAGTCCATTGAAAGTGAAATTATGTGCCATGATGGCACCTTGATACTCTAGACCCTTTGAGATCTTGGAAAGAGTGGGGCCAATTGCATACAGACTTAATCCTTCCTCCCATGATAAATGCACGTGATGTATTTCATATATCCTTACTGAAGAAGTATATACATTATGATAATCACATTATTGATTGGGCCTTGATATGGGCAGAACCAAAAGGAAAATTATAGCTAGAAACCCAATGTATACTTGACAAGAAGGTGACTATCCTTTAGAATTGAGCCATTGAGCAGATCAAGTTGTGTTGGAATCACTTCAGAGAAGATGAAGCAACATAGGAGCTAGAAGATGTCATGAAATAGGCATATCCATTTTTTTCTATATAGAGTTAGTTCTAAAAATAGTAGAACACTAAGGAAAACTTTCCATTAAGGGGAAGGGGATTGTAATGTCCCTTCTAATTACCTAGATTTTGTAAATGTAATTAAGAGTATTAATTCCAAATAATCATAATGGATATCATTCCATACCTTATCATGATGTAAACATTATTTTAAATGCATTTATTATTGAAACTGAAGAAGAGGGTGACCTACACGGATCTTGATTCTTAGGAGAGAAGCTTCACTAAGGAAAGTTGCGAGGGGGAGTGGAAAAAACTTCTTAGCTAAATTAATTGACTAGATCCTTGATGCAATAGTTAAACCACCCAAGATGTCAGTGGTATTGAGGAATAGGGAAGTGGTATTTATTTTCCTGAGGTATGAGATACATACAATGTAATCCCATAAAGGGATATAACCAAGTAAAATAGGAAGGAGGATAACCACACTTGTGAGCATGATACAAAGAGTAGTGAGAGGAACAAAGAAAAGCATAGAGGGAATGAGAGGAGAATATAAGATAATTGCTAACCAGTGAAGCACTGTATCCCGTCAATTGGGTGAAAAGACAAGGAATTGGTGATGTGCCTTTACCTAATTTTGAGGGCCTAAAAATAATTTTGAATAGTTGTTTGACTAAAGCACATATGGCATTGGATAAGGGAAGCATTGAGAGAATGTTATGTTAGTTAAGGGCTCCATTGGTGTTGTGCAGACATTGAATGGGCGTAATTATTTTTTTAAGAGGACCTGACTTAGTTTTGAATTTCAAATATTAAACCTTGTAAGTGAAGAAGAGTGGCCTTCACATTCCTTCATTTGAAACGTTGAGCAGCTACTAACTAAAGTTTTCTCTAAGGCATCGGATTTGGTTCAAGGGTGGCTAGCTACAAGAAAGATCATACCTAAGCTTAAGGTTGAGTGGGGAGTGGCTCACCCTTATTAAGTTACCAACAAATTAAGGATATCAGATAAGTGTATTGATCTCTTATAAATGAAATGACACTATTGTGCAAAACCAATGAATATTGTTATGATGGTTACTATGCTTGTTGGTGGAAATGGACTATAATGAATGGTGTGAACATCTAATAAGTGTGTATGATATAAATATATGTTTAACACGTCATGAGCATGACTATGCTAGGTTCTTGTGTCTAATATAATAATAAGACGAGGGATGATTAACTATATTATTCCTTTAGTTTTTATTTCTTCCGTGGACAAATTCTATGGATGAGTAGCATTGCCACACCAATTTTGGGATGGAACAACATATAATACATCTTTCTTAAGCGTCAGAGGACTTGAATGTCCATGGAATGTACTCCTATTTGAAGGGATTTCAGTTTCCTCATGAAAAAGGCTAGGATACTAGCTACCTATGTGTGAGAAAGATAGAAGTCTAAGGCGGGTAGTTTCAACCTTAAGTGAGTAAGGGGAAGTCTTTTAGTTAAATGAAATTGAGTATGTGGCCTAAGGCCATATTTCTTTAATCTTCTAAGAAATTCTTGACCAGACATTGTGACCTTGAGAGGTTATTACAAGTTGGAGAAGACATTTGATGTCTTAAAGATACTTTTGGGATAGTTTTAGTGCTATCGAAATCGATCTCAAGCCTTTAGAATAGACATGAAATCACTATAAGATTTTTGAGAAAATTTGGGTCTCCCATTTTAAACTTGAGATTAAACATTTTGTATCAAGTTGAGAGAAGTTTTAGGTTTAGGGTATTTGGCCGCAACCCATGGTCATATGGTACAACACAAGGTTATGACCAAGAGCATATTTAAAGGGGCTATTAGTTTTTTGGTTAGTTGATATCAACCTTCCAAACTTTGGGATATCAACAATGCATTAAAGTAATTTGGGTGGAAAACCCTCGATATAGTTAGAAACCGAACCTATGACAATTAAAGTAGATTGAGAGTTGGAGACATCATAAGACTTAATTGGGTCATTGGGAAATCAGGTGTTCGTTGGGAGTGAACACCTTTGAACGTCCTGTATTAATGGTATTTGACAGGTCTGTTAACTTATAGGAACATTGTTGTTAGTATGTTTCTCTAATTAAAAGTTATCGGAGAGAAATATAAATTACCAAAAAAAAAAAAAAATCATAAATAAACAATGTTTATCGTAGAAAACCCCAATTCAGGGAAAAATATATTATTATATTAGTGTCCCTTGGCATAAACTTCCCAAGTCAACCAAGTGAGCTTTCACCACTCACATCCCTCGCACACTTATAATGGAGCTTTTCCAAACTTTTAAAGGCTTCATTACATGCAATCCATAGGCACAAAACCATGGGTAACAAAAACTATGTGCCAAAAAATACCACTTTTGATTAAGTAACTTTGACTCTTTTACTGAGTAAATTTTACCTAACAATCCCTCCATAAAACTTGACCTAAGTTTCCTTTGACCAAATCCGACCAAACTGGCCAATTTGGCCAACATTGCTCATCTCCGGGCCTTACCCCTTACAAAGTTTGTATCCAAGGTATCCAGTAATTCTAATGCACCCCTATCATATAGGTCTAACTCTAGAGTTTAATAGTAATTTCCAAGTAATACTCATGTCGCACCAGGTCTTATGCTCATACGACCAATTACATGAAAAAAATTCAACTCCAATATAATATTTAGTTTTAATTATTGTTGTTGTTTACACAACCAATGTCTCTCTCTTCCACAAGTCACCCATCTTACCACTCCTTTCACCTTCAACTCCTTCAATTGCTTCAAGTTTACCTGGTGAAAACCCTCACAACTACATCACTCCACCTCAAACCATTGGTCCCTGAACCTGAAGATCAACCCATGGTTGATCCTTATTTCAAAACATGAAATATTGACCTCCAAATCATAACTTTCTATAGGCTCTACCATTTATTGAAAATTTCCCAACTGAAGAAAATGCATTTGAGGTCATTTTTTTCCTTTTGCTAAGGAGAGTAAAGTGATAAAGAGCCTCGCCTCAACCTCCACAATATATTCCTTGGATTCTCCTTCCTTGGTAAAGACAGTGTTATTGCAACACTCCGCTAGAGATTCAAACTTTAGTGTCCCTATTGCCCCATTGCTACTATTTGGAGAGCCCCATGTAGGAGTTGAAGACAAGATTCCACAATTGGAACTAAAACTCTTCGTTATTTTTGGTGTTTCGTCATTTGACTTCAAGGAACATTGAGTCGTCCCTTTCAGATATACGTTTGACATCACACACGACTTGCACTACCTATATGCTCCAAACAACTTCAATGGCAAATCCTCTATCTTAGTAATGAGATCATTAATGGTTTCTTTGGATGCCTAAGACTCTAGCATTATGGAGCCATTCAATTTTGTTCTACAAATAGGTTCCTATAACAACTTGAATGTGATGCGGTTAAACATTAATTTGGCAAGGGTAAGATAGTTTCACGTTGTTTGATAGACCACCTCCCAACTGTCAGGCAAATCATTGAGTCAATAGAGGAAATATAATGCTAAGAAGCCTATAAGATTGAACTTTTCATTTGAATTTCACATCATTTGATCCTTCTTATCCTCTTCTATCGTATCTTACGAGCAACTTAAACTAATCTTGAAATTTCAAAAGAACCTTAAACCCTAACATTGATATCTAAAGTTAAATGTCTTCAATTTTACTAACAAAATCTCTACCTTGCCACTTACACTCAAGTGTGGTTGTGATTACAACATCAACTAACCCTAGCAATGATCTACTTATTCTTATCCTACATTGGCCCTTCACTCTAACCTTCTTCTTACCACAACCACAACCAATGTATAATTTTATCTATACATAGCTTGTGCAATTTTGTCCTTGGATTGGCCTCAATATGCTATGTGAATTTCTCCTATGTTTCCTATCTCTTATCCTTAGCTAGTTTAAGTTCCACTACTAGTCTTCTGGATTTGTAAAGAATAGATTCATGAAATTGTGTCCATCTTGTTTAAATACCACAATCCCTTCCTGCTTGAAACATACAGTTTAATCATTTTCAAGCTGGTTTCAATTTATGTTAATTAGATTAGAGTGAATAACTTAGCCGAATAGTGTAAACTTGGCTAAGATTAGATAGGTAGAATAGGTGAATAAATTTAATCCAACAATTTAATCCGAATTAATGCAGTTGATTAGATTAGTTTAGTGAGTTGAAATTAACATTCTTAGTCTATTAAGAATAAAAAAAAATAGGGTTTGCAAATTTAAATGCACCCTTATTTGGTTTAAAAAGCATTAGAATAGGAAAATAATGGTTTTTCAATGTAATAGCCTAAGTGGTTCATTGTCCAAAGTATTGGACTTTGTTGTTATTATACATATGCTTGAAATATGTTGTGGGGCCACTTGGTGTAAAACCACACCCATTTTACGATTCTCGATCATCTATCTGCACTGATCCAATGACCCATGATCATTTTCGAACCCCCCCATAGTGAAAATATTTAACGGAAGGGGGGTCCGAAAAGTGTTTTCCCGCCCCCTACGTGTCAACACCGTAGGATTTCTAGACCCCCCCCTCACTTACCAGATATCAACCACCCCCCCACCCCCGAAAGAGATTTCGCCTCTCGCTGCAACCCACCTTCTTGCCAAATGTCGCCTCCACGTCTTGTCTCAACTACCATTCCCATCACACCATGTGTCCCACCTCACGTCACTCCCGCCAATGATGCCACGCCATTCACTCACCTATCATCAACTGCCACGTCCACGATTGTTGCACCCGCTATTATGGTTCTTTCCATTTACCTGCTCCTACAAAATTCAATGCAATATCAAGACCATTAATCCAATGATTAAGCCCGGTCCCTTGCTAAGAAGAATTGAGTTTTAATCTGCGATTACACCTTTCTCTATTTGCCTTATGAACATTGCTCCCACCCTTGTTGTGCTTTGATCTCACAACAACGTTCCCATTGCTTGTCTCTGATAAATCTACAAAGGCACTATCACTTGTTAGAAAATTATATATTACAGAGCAATGGAACACATCAAATATTGCAGAAATATAAACACAGAAAATGCATAAAACAAGAGAGACACAGATATACATGGTTCACCCAATTTGGGATACGTCCACGGAGAAACAACCAATCCTTCCTTTTATATTATACAACAAATTGAAGAGATACAACCTACAACAAATCTGTTGTAATTCCCTCTTCTCTCTTGCTCAATCTCTTCTCTCTTCTCGCTCAGAGTACAGATCTACATAGACGCAATACAATTTCCTCATATATAGCGAGGGGTTGCTTTCTAGGGCAAAAAACCCTAAATTAAACATAACTTCTACCATCAAATCTCTGCCTAATGAACGACCCAGATTGACTACGAAATTATAACATTTTACAAGGAAATTTTACATCTATTTTTAGCTTTGGGGGCGCTACCCCCGATCCCCTTGCCGGGGGGGCTCCCAAAGGTATGTAGCTGCCCCCCCGCCCCAGACCCCCCCTGCAACATATATTTTACGAGAAGCGTTGCCGCCACATTACGAATTGGGGCCCAATGTGGAGATACCTCTAAAAAAATAAGATAATCAGGCTCCACACCCAACATCGCTGAAAGTTGCGCCAATTCTTGAAACTCGCTATGAATTCCTTCTATCAAAATCTAAAAGCTCAGTGCTCTGAAAATACTGATGTCAAGATTAAGACCAACCTTGCCATCATAATCTCTTATTTGGAAAATCTCTCTAAAATTGAGTCTCCCCTATTCATTTCAATCTCATGCCTTCCTCAATTAAAGCAATTTCTCAACTCCTTTAATGATTTCCTTGAATTCTGCTTACCATGGCTTTGATATTACTTGTTAAAATTTACAGGAGGAAAAATTAAATTTAAGAGTAAAATATTACACGAGTTATATCCTAGAAAATCCAATCCAGGGAAAAAAAGATAAGAAAATATTATATTAGTGTCCCTCGGCCAAACCTAACCAATCTCGCTAAGTCAGCCTTCACCATTTACATTCCCGACACACTTACAATGGATACTTTCCAACCCTGTTAAAGGCTTCATTACATGCAAAACACAGGAAGAAAACCATGGGGGAAAAAAACCATGTGCCCAAAACCAACATTATTGATTAACTTTGACTCTTTTACCAAGTCAATTTTACCTAACATGAACACTTGTGAACCCGCTATACTAACGTTATCTGACAAGTCCATTAGCCAACAGGAACATTCCTTTCAATAAGAATTTGTTGATCGAGTATCGGACATTAGGATACTGAGAGGTGGACCTCTTAGCACCAGGTTGATCCCAAATCCTAACGAGACTCGAAACATTGTCTATTGTCGAAGAGGTACTTGTCAACCATTGAGCGCAGGTGGAGATAGATGTCAGGGTTTAGGAGTCAGAGAAAAAGCAAGGAATTCGGGGAATTTTCCCTAAAATGACCAAGCTTGATAAGTGGCCTTAACATAGCAAAAGATGATGTGGCATCTATGTGGGATGATGTCGTGCTAATGTGGTGTTGATGTGGGATGACATGGCATCAATGTGAAAATGATGTGGCATTGACATGGCACTAACATGGAGATGATGTAGCACCAATGTTGAGATGACATGGTGCTGGCATAGAGATGAAGTGGAAAGTGATGTGGAGATCAAGATATTGGTCTATCAGTGTTCCAAGATGTCAAGAGATTGGCTATTGGGAGGTTTTGAACCCCATATTAGACTTGGCTCTTGATCCTAACAAAATCTGAAAGTATTTTAGTCAAGGAGAGTGTTAGGCTCCATCAATTGATGTCTTATTATCTGATCGAGCTGAACAAAGGGTGTAGTTCAACAGTGTGGCCCAAGGGCTTGAGAATCAGTACTAACAAAACTCGAAAGTCCATCAAGTGATGGAAGTTAACGAATAGGTCAAACTCCATTAGTTGACAGTCTAGTGTTGGTTCAAGTAGAAATGGATTATGATCGTTTATATGATGAAAACATTTCCAATGGGGTGAAAATCCGATATACCTACTAATAATCTAGGCTAGTGGACATGGATCAGTGTAGGAGTAACATGTGGCCAAAGGCTGCCATGTGTCATTGATGTGGCCTAGTACATATGTTGATGTGGATTTGGAGGACAATCTTAAAGTGGACATATCTTTGTGTTTAGGACTTAGATTTGGATAAAGTTTATACTGTTAGTGTCAGTATTTTCATCCCTCCGTCGGAGATGAAATCCTCTTGTTGCATTGCATATTAGGTGTCTCGCTAAGTCAGCTGCATTCCATTAGGAGCATGGATCATTTGACGATAGTGGCTTCTCCTACTTTTTCCGTCATGTCATTTACCTGCTAGCTCATGTTTATTCATCAAAAAGCACATTCAATCACCTTTTTGTCTTTAAGATTGTAAAAGTCTTTTTAGGGCTTCATTATCATTAGGTCTAGGGTTTCATCAAAGAGTGTTTCAAAATGTCCAATAACACCCAGCAGGCACATGAGGAGGTTCCAGCATCAATAAATTTCATCATCAAGTGTTCAGAGATGTGTCTTTCCTCAAAACTCTGTTTTGAGGAAAAACAGAGTATTTTTGCTTTTATGGTACAAATTCATGTAATTTCATCTTCTTCATATGTAAATCATTTCATCTGTAACCCTGGTCACTTTTCCTAGCCCCAGTAGCTCCAACCCCCTGCAAAACAAGCAAAACATAAGTCATTCAGTCCATCACAAGCTCAAAAAAAAAAGTGAAAGAGCTTAAAACAGAGTTTAAAAATAAAGTCAAATTCCAAACATTATGAAAGTGGGTTTTGTGAGATAAAAATTAAAGACTCCTTCTATATAAGTCATTTTTTTTCAATTCGAAAAGCTCATTTGCACTCAAAGATAAAGTGGAAGCAAGGCAAAGTTGTGTTGGTGAGCAAGTAAGAGAAAGTGGGAGAAATTGGCCAAAAAACAGGGGCACGGCACTTTGGGTAACTAGCGTGGCACACATAACAGGCGCAGCGCATTGGGTTGCGACCTCTAGTTTAAAATTGCACAGGCACGACGCACACACTGGGCGTGGCGCATTGGGTTTGATGCACAGCACATACATCCGGCAAGCCCAAAAACTTCAAAAAATTGCTCCAAATCACTCAAAACACGTGGATCTTCACTTGTCCAAGTAGGTTGAGCCTCTATCACTGTTTTTCATCCAAGTTTGGTGGTTGTTTCATGGTGGTTGATGTATGGTGATTGTTTAAAAGAAATCAAACCCTATCTCTTCAAAATTTTCAAAGGAAATTGCTTCTTAGGGTTAGTATTGATTGTTTTGGCTACCAAGTCCACTTACCACTCCCTTACTCCATTTTTCCTTTGATTTCCCTATTCCCTAAATTCACACACCCCTAACTTCACTAATCCCATTTCCGAAAATCCCACATGCAAATTCCCAAAGCCTAGTCCTATACTAAAAACTCCCAAACTACTCTCTAATTCCCTGTTCCCTTAACTAAACCCTACCCCAACAGTCCCTAAATCCCTCATTGTTTCCATCCTCCACAGTCCCACATATCATTGTTCCCCTTGGTGGCAAAGGTCAAGGCACACCATAAAATCACCTATTTTGCATCTAGACAGTTCAAGGCAGCTCCAAGACAGTTCATCCACTAGTAGAGATGGAATTTGATCCGTCATATGATCATGAAGAAGATACACACACTAACTCTTCCACAGAGGTACATGCACCCAGGAGGCCTCATAGAGGTGGCAAAAACATAAAGAAAAATCGCCAAAGCTGCCCTAAAGGAGGAGGGTGGAGCTCACTTCACTTGAGCAAGAGATCAATTCCAATCGAGAGTCTTGGCTTGAGAGGGTCAACATTCATCTTGAGAAGCTATTGGTGAAGGCAAACAAGGACAAGGACATGCTCAGGCACATGAAAAACCATTATTGGGCACGAACTCATGTTTGCAAAGCGAGGATCAAAATCCTGAAGGCAAGATTAAGGAGGGCACTAAAACGACACAAAAGGCATGATAGGCTCTGAATCTTGGCCGAAGCTTCTTTGGGTAAGCATGATAATTGATGATGAACCTTCAATCCAAATTTCAGCAAGTTTGGAGAAACTTTTGTCAATTTTGACTTTTTTGGCTTCAAAATAGATTTTCCTACCCAACGCGTAGCACCACTTGGCGCGCGCTTATAATTGGAAGATCCTCTGGAGGAAAACTTTCCATTTCTGGATTTTTTATGAAAACTTATGCATGCTCATGAATTACCTAAGGATTTCATCAAGTTTTGGGTTGCCTAAAGGATCAAAAACACACAAAAATGACCTTTTTGCCACCTTTTGCACCCACAGGAAGCAGTGTTGGGAGATTGGATTTTTGGAGGGGCAAATGGACACCAAATCCATAAATTCCACTTGGGTGGGAAAGCCTCTATGATATCTTCCAGACATTCCATGCGAGAGTGCAGGACATAATATTGGGTTTGTACAAGTGTAGGGGCAACACTAGGTTTATGCATGAAAATTCTATGATGAATCTATGTGTAAAAGAGGTTTTAAGGTTCCCTTTTAACCCAAAGATCAAGGCCATGCTCTTGTCTCTAGAATGTATGGTAAGCCTTTATCCACTCAACCTAGTGTTTAGCAAACGATATAAAAGATTGAAATTGAACAACTCTGATGAAAGGGAGTTATAGAACAAGATGCATGGAAGACTACTTTCAAGACAAAGCAAGGACCATATGACTGGCTGGTTATGCTTTTTGGCTTAACTAATGCTCCTGCCACTTTCATGAGAGTTATGAATGATGTACTCATAACGTTTATTGATGATTTTGTAATTGTATATTTAGATGATATTCTTGTTTTCAGTAAGACATGGGAAGACCATGTAAAGCATGTAAAGTAGAATTTAGATGTTTTGGAAAGAGAAAATCTCT
>APFE030088696.1:0-16243 GCA_000404065.3 Pinus taeda
TTGCCTCTTCCTCCTTAGCTTCCTCCCTCACTTTTGCCTCCTCTTCCTCCCGTGCCTCCTCCCGCTTGGCCTCCTCTCCCCCTGAGCCTCCTCAACCTTTTCCTATTTCCTTCTCCTCCTCCACCTCATCCTCTCCTCCTCCTCCCCATCCTCCTAAAAAAAACATAAAAAAAGAAGAAAAAATTAATTACATATCATTTCATTCTCTTTATTTATACTAGTTAGGATACTTACATATTTTCATATTATTTTACAGTGAATGATAATTCAGTTATCAACGATTGAATGTTATACCAACAAACAATCTACATTAAAAAAATGCAATATAAATAATTAATTATGTGTTCTCAAATGCAATTGTGAATAGCTTCCTCAACATTGGAGCAAATGAGGTTAGGGTGTCCCAAACACAAAATTACAAAAATAGTCTACGTATGAAAAATACCTTCCCAGTTAAGATCTATTTCTAATTTAATTACAATTGATCACCATTATACCACAATAGATAGGTCTTTCAAAATTGTAGCCATTCATTTTTTTTTGTTATTTGTGTTTAAATCTCGAAAGAAAAATTAATTACCTAGCGATAGGTGAGGAGATCAATATTGGTATCAAATGTGTGAACAAAAGTATAATGGGGTAGTAAAAGTATAAATAAATGCTATCCGTAGTTGTAGAAAATAATTATAAACAAGACTTTGAAGGAAGTGCTCAGCATTTCAAATATGAGAAAAAAATTATCCATAAATGTTATTCATAGATAAGGAAATAATTATCCTTAAATGTTATCTATCACAACAAGGAATAATGGAGATAAGATGTCCTTGCAGGGTAGAGAAGCGCTGCTACAGGTTCTTCATTTTCGTGTCGATGACAGATTATAGATCCTCTCACATATCGAATCCCATAAACTGAGATTTATGTATATGTATAGTCTCATGATGTACAACAAGATTTAACTTCCAGTATTATTGAGAGATTTAAGGGAGTTTATTCGTACAAAAATATTTATACACTCAAGCTATAAAGCAAAGGAAAATATCTGTCTTACAGGATTTGATATGGCTGGTATATGTATTACAACAATAATTTCAAATGTAGCTTAATAATATTATAGATCTTGTAATTAGCTTTGAAATTTATAAAAACTAATAATAAATAGTCTAATAAATAGTCAAGGTGTAAATTGTAATTAAGTTGCATAGTAGAGGAGAGTTAAATTAGGAATAAAGGTAAGCTTTCTATTTCTACAAACACAAGTGAGGTAAATCCATGGAAAAAATTGTGTTGGGAGTCAATCAACTAACGAAATAGTCCGATTATGTTGATAGATATAAAAACACCTTTTAATTCCACATGACAAATTAAGGCAGTTAAACATGATGGATTGATTAAACTAGCATGAAACAAATAAAAATCTAATTGAATAAGGATAGAGAATAATAAAAGATATGATAAATACCTAAAACTAATTAAACTACAAAGTACAATTATTAAACTAGATTAAACCAAATTCATCGCAAATTCATGCAGCCATTGTGTGGAAAATATTGAATGAGAATGGAAAGTATTACATACGTGTAGCTCCAATTTGTCTGGTGAAAGATGTTACAAAATTTGCATCATATTAAAGTCTCATCTCTCCTCTTTTTTCTATTGAGCTCATCCATAAAATAAAAATTAACATCCTCCTACAACTTAGGATGACATGGACAGGGTACCCAGAAATGAACACACGATCAAATTGATAGAAAATAATGTTATATAGATGGAATTCGATGCCATCCATGTATACGGTCATTGATAAACATACATGTGTTTCTTTATAAATTACCTGCAATCCTACATAGTTTTGTGGACAGTCGCCAAAAGCCATGTTGAATGCATGATCCACAATATCTGAGATTTCTTCACTCACAATATTCATAATCGGCCCATTCATCTATTCCCCACTTTTTTATGGACAATCAATTGCTCCCGCTCCCATGGACGATACCAAGATATCATCCACCCCATTAACAGAGGCAAAGTCAACCTTATTATTCAACACATGAGTAATGGCTGCCACTGCAGGACTGTTCATCGCGAACCCTCCACCTATCCCCACAATTGTTGTTTGCCCATCCACAGACTTAATGGGAATAGGCATCTAAAATCCTGGAGAGCACATGGTCACATGACAAACTTCCCACATACTGAAATTGTACTTCTCCATGTGCTTTGCGCATGCCTCTGTGAACAGGAACGATGAACTGTTGCGTAAATCGTAGCACAGTACGAGAATTGGGTTCAGTGTGTCTCTCAATATTAATGGTCGCCCATTTCTACTTCAGAATAGCCTATTCATATTGATGTAGCCGCTTCCTCGAGCCTCAGGATTAACCTGCCCAGCAACCCACATGATGATGGCATTTTATTATTAACATGTGTTCCCCTTTTTTATAATGAAATCCATCGTCTCTTGGTTTTGTAAAGATCTCTGTCGTTTTCACCCTTTCCAAATAAAACACTCCTCTCCCACTTCCTTCAGCGATTATATTCCCTACCCAGGCCCTTTGAATCTTTCATTGACTCCAAGGTTCATGGCTTCCATTATATAAATGCAAGTGGCCATTATTAGTGTAACTCGCCCTTTGAATCTTTCATTGACTCCAAGGTTCATGGCTTCCATTATATAAATGCAAGTGGCCATTATTAGTGTAACTCAGAGTTTTCATAGTTTCCCTAATATAAACGCAAATGGCCATTATTCATGTTTGATAGCTTGATTTATTGTAATATGTTGCTTTTGTCAGGGAATATGCTTTTGTGCGAATATGCCTATAGCAAAATCTACAGTAATGGAATCTGTTCGAGATTATAACAAACTACACACGCCCATTACTTGGCATAAATTCATTTGAACTTTGGATGTTATCCAAGCACCCACTACTCTCGGTACATGTCACATAGGACAACCACTCCTTGGGCATGTTCATTTAAATTCGTTTCAACGGTTCCATAACACAATACAATATAATACTTATCGTAATGATTCCATGTAGTGAAGTAAAATTATCTTACGATTGCTTAGAGATGTGTTGCTTGTGAACAAGATCAAATGTTGTGTACCAAAAGTGCTCTGAGAAATACAGAAATTCAAGAGTATGATAAAATTTGGATGGGCACGCAATGTATGTACTAATACTGAAGTAATATATGTACTAAATATTATAAAATATTTAGGGTTTAGCAATTGAAGTGTTATAAAATGCTTTGGTTTTATGGTTTAGGGTTTAGAGATTAGGGTTTAGGGTTTAATTTTTTTTAAATGCTTAGGGTTTGGGGTTTGGAGTTTAGGGATTAGGATTTAAAATGTTATAAAATTCTTAGGGTTTAAGTTTATGGTTTATAACACTAGTAAATATTCTTATCGTTTATAATACTTTAGTAAATCTCCTTGGGGTTTAGCATTCGGGTTTAGAAAAACCTAGTAAATGATTTTAATAAACACTTAAAAGAAGTTATAAAATTATTTTTAAAATGTCATAAAATTCTTCAGTTTTAGATTTTATAACACTATTAAATAATTTTAAAAAAACTTTGAAAAAGCTACAAAACACTTGCCAAAATGTTATAAAATTCTTATGGTTTAGGGTCTCTGGTTTAGGGTTTATAACTCTTTAGTAAATGCTTTTAACAAACAATAAATTTATTTTACCAAAGGCTTGTTAAAATGTTATAAAATTCTTAGGGTTTAGGGCTTACATTTTAAACCCTAAACTCTAAGCATTTTATTACACTTTTAAGAAGCATTTTATAAATTATTTTAAGTGTTTATTAAAAGCATTTAATGAAGTGTTATAAACCCTAAACCCTAAACCCTAAGCATTTTATAACATTTAAAACCCTAAGCCCTAAACCCTAATAATTTTATAACATTTTAAACCCTAAACCCTAAGCATTTTATAAAATTTTAACAAGCCTTTGGTAACTTTTTTTTAAAGTGTTTATTAAAAGCATTTACTAAAGTGTTATAAACCCTAAACACTAAACCCAAAGTATTTTTTAACATTTTAGAAGGAATTTTATAAATTTTTTAAAGTGATTATTAAAATAATTTACAAAAGAGTTATAAACCATAACTGCTAAACCCTAAACCCTAAGCATTTTATAGCATTTGAAATCTTAAACCCTAAACCTTAAACCCTCAACACCAAGAATTTTATAACATTTTAAAAAGCGTTTTGTAACTTTTCTTTAAGTTTTTATTAAAATCATATACTAGAGTTTTATCAACCCTAAACCCTAAAATGCATTTTATAACATTTTAAACCCTAAATCCTAAGAATTTTATAAAATTTAACAAGGACTTTGTAATTTTTTTTAAGTTCTTATTGAAGGCATTTACTAAATTGTTATAAACCATAAACTCGAAACCCTAAACCATAAGCATTTTTTGACATTTTAAATTTTTGTATATTTTTTAAGTGTTTCTTAAAAGAATTTTCTAAAGTGTTATAAACACTAAACCCTAATCATTTTATAACATTTTAAATCCTAAACACTAACCATTTTATCCATTTTAAGAAGCATTTTCTAAATTGTTTTAAGTGTTTATTAAAATCATTTAATAAAGTGTTATAAACCGTAAACCGTAAACCCTAAAACCTGAACCCTAAGTATTTATTTTAAACCATAAAACTTACACATTAAGCATTTTATAACATTTTAGAAACCATTTTGTAACTTTTTTTAAGTGATTATTAAAAGCATTTACTAAAGCATTATAAACCTTGAACTCCAAACCCTAAAACTTAAGCATTTTATAACATTTTGAAAATAGTTTTGTAACTTTGTCCTAAATGTTTATTAAAACCATCTACCAAGGTGTTATAAATCCTAATCCCTTAGAATTTTATAACATTTTAAACCCTAGACCCTAATCCCAAAATACTACATTTCATACATTTTCACAAGTGTTTTGTAACTTTATTTAAGTGTTTATTAAAATAATTTAGTAAAGTGTTATAAACCCTAGACCCTAAGACCTAAACTATAAACCATAAACCCTAAACTCAACACCCTAAACCGTAAGTATTTTATAACATTTTAACAAACCTCTTGTAACTGTTTTTAAGTGTGCATTTACTAAAGTGTTATAAACAGTAAACCATAATCCCTAATGATTTTATGACTTTGTAAACCCTAAACCCTAAGAATTTTATAATACTTTGACCAGCGTTTTGTAAATTTTGTTTGTGTTTATTCAAAGCATTTAGTAAAGTGTTATAAAAGCTAAACACAAAGGATTTTGTAACGTTTTAAACCCTAAACCCTAAGACCTGGACCTTAAGCATTTTATAAGACTTTAAAAAGTGTTTTATAACTCTTTTTAAAGTGTTTATTAATAGCAGTTACTAAATTGTTATAAATCTTAAACTCTAAACACTTAGCATTTTATAACATTTTAACAAGTGATTTATAAATTTTATTTAAGTGTTTATTAAAAGTATTTAATTAAGTGTTATAAACCCTAAACCCTAAAATCTAAGCATTTTATAACATTTTAAAAAGTGTTTTGTAACTTTTTTTAATACCTTAACCTAAACCTAAACCCTAAACCTTAAAAGAATTTAATAAAGTGTTGTAAACCATAGAGCTTAAATCCTAAAAAGGTTTACTGATGTGTGATAAAACCTATTCCTTGAAACATAAGCATTTTAAAACATTTTAAGCCCTAAATGCTAAACCGTAAATTCCAAACCCCAAATCCTAAGCATTTTAAAAAATTTAAAACCCTACACCCTAAAACCTAGACCCTAAGGATTTTATAACGTTTTAAACCCTCAACTCTTAAACCAATACCCTAAACACTAAACATTTTATAACCTTTTAACAATTATTTTGTACAAAAGTTTTAAGTGTCTATTACAATAACTTACTAAAGTGCCATAAACCCTAAACCTTAATCCCTAAACCCTAAACCCTAAGAATTTTACGACAATTTAAAAATGTTTTGTAACAATTTCCAAGTGTTTATTAAAATTATTTACTAAAGTGTTATAAACATTAAACCCTAAACCCTAACCATTTTATAAATTTTTAAAGCCTAAGAGTATTATAACATTTTAACAAGTGTTTTGTAACTTTCTTTACCTGTTTATTAAAATCATCTACTAAATCTTTATAATCCCTAAAACCTAAACCCTAAACCTTAAACCATAAACATTTTAGAATATTTTAACAAGTGTTTTTAAACACTTTTTTACGTATTTATTAAAAGAAGTTACTAAATCATTATAAAGTCTAAACCCTAAACCCTGAACCCTAATAATTTTATAACATTTTAAACCCTAAGCCTTTTATAACATTTTAACAAGTGTTACAAACCCTAAACCCTAAACTCTAAATCCTAAAACCTCAACATTAAAAGCTTTTACTAAAGTGTTATAAATCATAAACCCTAAACCCTAAGAGAATTTACTAAAGTGTTGTAAACCCTAAACCCTAGAAATTTAGTAACATTTTAAACCCTAAACACTAAGCATTTTATAGCATTTCAACAAGTGTTTTCTAACTTGTTTTTAAGTGTTTACTAAAATCCTTTGAAA
The DNA here is from genome assembly GCA_000404065.3 of Pinus taeda. Classification (NCBI taxonomy): domain Eukaryota; kingdom Viridiplantae; phylum Streptophyta; class Pinopsida; order Pinales; family Pinaceae; genus Pinus; species Pinus taeda. The sequence goes on from APFE030088696.1 coordinate 6,594, forward strand.
AAATATTATAAACCTTAAACCCTAATCATTTTATAAAATTTCAAACCCTAAACCCCAAACCCTTAACCCCAATCCCTAAGCATTTTAAAACATTTAAAATCCAAAAACCTAAAGCCTAAACCCTAAGAATTTTATAACATTTCAATCCCTAAATCCTACAACCTAAACCCTAAACTCTAAACCTTAAACCCTAAATGCTTGACACTTTATAACTTTTTAACAAGTGTTTCGTAGTTGTTTTTGAATGTTTATCAAGAGCATTTATTGAAGTGTTGTAAACCTTAAACCCTAAACACTAAACCCTAAAACCTAAGAATTTTATAACCTTTTTTAAGTGTTTTGTAACCTTTTGTTAAGTTTTTATTGAAGTAATTTAATCATGTTTTACTATCCCTAAACCCTAAAGTTACACATCAATTTGGTGCTATGACACTTGATCAGTTTATGGATATTTTTACCATCTATGAACATGTTTAAACTAGCTCCCTTAGAAGTCAAAGAACTCAATATATTCTGAAATGCATGAGAAATTTGGGTCAAATAGCTCTCACACCTTGTTAAGTTCCATCTCCACCGATTTCTCTAGAGTTTCCTGCGTAAGCGCTGAAATTGAATCTGAGAACAACATAAAGTTGCACTCTGTCTATAACTATAAAACCACGTAAGTGAATTCTAGAAAGTAAAAGTAAAAAGTACATCCTAGAAACATAGTTGGTGGAGTATTTCCCATCTAAATGCTTCCAAGTGATGACTATTCAAGCTATAATCCACTCAATATGAATTCCCATCCCCTTTCTCTTGCTAACCTCATCCCTCAATAAATGATGTTTATCCTCTTCTTAGGGATATAAAACTTCCTCCCCTTTGGTACATAAGAGGACTAGAGGTTTGACAGATGGAAGGAGGTAATTATTCAAACAATATAAACCTATGTTGTTAGTTTGAGATTGGAGAGCTTGTCATCTAAGAAGGATATTGAAGTCATTTGGGAGGGACCTCACGACATCAAGGCGAAGGTTGTAAGGATCCTCTCATCTTCTCATTAATCGAAATGAGAAATTTCTCTCATCAAGATTTTATATTTTGTGAATGATGAATGATTTGTAATTATTTATTATATTTATTAAGGCAAATTCAATCCTTAATTTCCTAGATAATAGGGATAAGTTGTTTGGATTATTATATCACATGTTCTTTTGATCCTTTTATGGTTTATGTTTGAACGTCCTATCAAGCATTCAAGAATTGCATTAGGTCACAGTAAGGGATGTTAATGAGGAATTTCGTAAAACCAGTAAGAGGTTTATCCATTAGTTATGCTACTTATAATTTGAACAAGTTCAACTTTGGGAAAGAGTCAGTTCATTTGTCATGATTGTTTCTAGTTTCCATCTACGACCTAGGGAGATCACTCTTGTCTGCAATAGGGATTGTCTCGTGTAACACCTAAACCCTAAACCCTAACCTGTAAACCCTAAGAATTTTATAACATTATAAATCCTAAATCTTAAACCCTAGGCATTTTATAACATTATAAATCCTAAATCTTAAACCCTAAGCATTTTACAACATTTTAAGAAGTTTTTTGTCACCTATTTTTAAGTGTTTAATAAAATAATCTACTAAAGTGTTATAAACAATAAACGCTAAAGAATAAACCCTAAACCCTAAATCATAAGCATTTTATAACATTTAAAAAAAAATTGTATGTTTTTTTAAGTGCTTATTAAAATAATTCACTAAAGTGTTATAAAAACTAAACCCTAAAACATATACTCTAAACAGTAAAAAAATTATAACATTTTTACACCGTAAACACTAAACCTTAGGCACTTTATAACATTTTAAAAAGTGTTTCACAAATCATTTTTCATTGTTTATGAAAAGCATTTAATAAAGTATTATAAACCCTAAACCCTAAAACCCAAGAATTTTATAACATTTTAAACCCTAAACCCTAAACAATAAACCTTAAGAATTTTATAAGATTTTAATAAGTGTTTTGCAACTTTTTTAAAGGCTTCATTTTTTTTGTGTAAATCGAACTATTCTATTATAATACAAAAAGTTACAGAGAGTTACATTTTCCGCCAAAATTGGCTACATGGACAGGATGACAATTCGAATCTGAAACTGAGCCTGAGAGGGAGGACTGTGAGACCGTCCTCTTTTCCCCAACTAGAACCATAACTATACTGAAGACTCCAAAAACTGAACGTGCCACTCCCTGCAACACGAGGGAGGAGGTTGCAGACCCATACAAAAACTGAGAAGGTGCTTACAGACACTGAACTGATAAGGCAGAATCGACATTACAGACTTGGATACATAAACCATGATTGACACAGACTTTGCAGAAATGAACATAGACTTGGACTGACTACCAAAAACGACAGGTGCCGCTTTGCAGATTTGCAAAAATGAACAGAACAAAGCCATACCACGATAGAAGCCCAGACCGCGCGCCTAGGTGCGAGGATTTGGAGGCTCCTCCACCATCGGGGGGATGAAAGTGCCGTGTGGCTCCTCCACCACAGGGCAGCCGTAGGAGTCTGAGGCACTCGTGTCGGTGTAGGGCACAGTGTTCCTCTCAGGCTTGCTTGGTCCAGCTTGGTTTCTCGCCACCTCACCCGCGGCTTCCTGAGACTGTAATTACTGACCAGGAACAGGCGATGGTGGCCTTGGATCAGCTGGGGCTCCAGGTCTGTCTTGGTGCTCAAATTTTTCAATACGCACTGTGACGAAATATACAGCATTGTCCAGGATGCAGGGGAACATGAAACGGGCTGATGGATGCCCTCCAAAGGGACATACTGCTGACCTGTCCTGTCCTCTGCCTCGCCCTCTCCCTGTGCGAGCATGTGGAGAGAGAATTTCCTCTGAGTACGCAGAGAAGTGTGGAGACGAGGCTCTTGCTCGACCTCTGCCTCTTGAGCCACCACGCCGACAGGCTCCACGTAGCCGTTCTCGTGGCATGATATGACGCTACCACTGACAGAGGCTAGGCCTGATACAGAACAACACCAGGACAAAGGCCAGGCCTGATACAGAACCACCCCTGGAGAGAGTGCCCCAGTTAAATGACCCGACCCGTACCCAGAAAAAATAGGACTTCCCAGAAATTCCCCTCGAACCAAGGCCTCAAGAGCTGAGGGCCGAGGTTGATGGACAATCTTTCTCCCACACCGAGCAGACATCCAAGAATTGAATACCCCCCTCCCTAACCAAACCAGACAACCGGAGAACCAAACAACCAGGGCTACGCTTACCAGACAACCAGAGCTGCACTCACCAGAGCTACTGTCGCGTCTCACCAGCTTTCGCAAACAGTTCCCCTCACTGTTCACTCTTGAAATCAGGGAATTCCTCAGCCAGATAACCAGATAACCAGATAACACCCCGCTCGACCAGAGAACACTCCGCTCAACCAGATAACCAGATAACACCCCGCTCGACCAGAGGACACCCCGTTCAGCCAGATAACCAGAGCTTCGCTCTCCTGAACCAGAGAACACCTCGCTCAACCAGAGAATACCCCACTCAGCCAGATAACCAGAGCGGAGCTCACCTGAACCTCTCGAATGCCTTCCTCTCGGCTTCGAAGTGCCGCCTCTCGGCAGTATAATACCCCTGCCCACTTGCGAGAGCCTGCCTGCATTAGCTATGGCCGGACTCCTTCGCGAGTCTTCGGCCCATCTGTCAAGAGCTGGCGGCCACTTGTCATTGAATGACGTCGTCGGCTCATTAATACCATGGTCATTCACCCGCAGCCGGGGGTTGAAGATCCTGAGTTGCCAGTGATAGGCAAACTTGTTGTAGTTGAATATCTGATGTTTCATTGAGCATACATGAGTAGGGGTGACTATTCAGATCGACTCCCTGATTGGCTAACTGATGAGCGACCTTATTGGCAGATATTTTAACATGTTGGAAAGTGATGCTATTGGGTCTTTTGAGCCACGCTTCCAGGGATTCTAGTCTGCTGAGCAATCTCCAACTAGAGGCAAATTTGGTTGTAGGAGTACCTGCTTGAAGCCGGATAGCTGCGTTGATTAGGATCTGGGAGTCGCCTTTTGCTGTCAGTGGATAGAAGCCCTGCCGGTTTTCTATACATAACCCTTTCCATAGCCCTTCCAATTCAGCAACGTTATTGGTATCATTTCCAATCGATCCGAAGAAGACATGCTGAATGAGCCCTTCGTCATTGCGTATGACTCCACCATAACCAGCAGGTCCTGGATTCCCCTTAGCTGCACCATCAAAATTCATCTTGAAAGAGGCTCGAGCTGGGGGTGACCAATGAGAAGGGGAGACCGTCTTGTTTATCATTCGAGTGGGCGGATGGTGCATGTAAGAGAGATGAATGCCCCAGGACTTCCAAATGATTATCTCATGGGGTGACGAAGGCCAGTCCGTTTCTTGCGAGGATCTGAGTGCTAAAGTCTCTTGAAGGTTATGCTTTAGAAGAGTCCACAGAATCTCAAGAGGGCGCTTTTTTTCATTGAAAACTCTGTTATTCCTCTCCTTCCAGAGGGTCCAATAGAGAAAGCCTGGGATAAGAGTCCAGAGTGCATTCAGCAGTGGGCTTTGATAAGGCGTCTTGGGCCAATTCCGCAGAAGATTTGCTATATTCCCTTGACGATTTCCAAATCTTTGAGTGCACTTATCAATTAGATTCCAAAGTTGAGTCGCCAGGGGGCATGTTTCCATTAGATGTAGGATGGACTCTGCGTGCTGAGAGCAATTTGGGCATTGGGATGGGCCAATGAAACCTCTTCGTAGCAGATTGTCCCATGTGAGGATTCTTTTCTTGCTTAGAAGCCATAAAAAGATGGAGATTTTGGGCCAAATGGTAGCTTGCCAGATGTTACACCATAACTGATCTTTGTCGACGGAGTTTTGGGCATGTTGCAGATTGTATGCTTCCTTTGTTGTGAAAGTTCCTCTCATTGTGTGACCCCACCTTAGTCTGTCCTGCTTATTTGACTTTTTGATCTTTCTGTGCTGTAGTTCTTGTTCGATGTCTTCAAAATCTTCTCCTTGCTAATCCTCCTGCCAGGTTCTAGCTGGTCTCCATTGTTGATGGTCTGTACCTTCACTCTACTGCCATAATTGTGCTATGCCTATCAGGTTATTGCGTTGCATATGAGTTTGCCAAAGTGGTTTATGAAATATGGAGGCTAGCATTGGGAGCTTCTGCCAAGAGTCCTCCCAAAAACGCGCTGAATCTCCTGACCTTACTTCCCAAAAACTGTGATCCTGAATGAATGTGCTATGACATTTTGCTGCATTCCAGATCATTGAGCCTGTGCTGCTTGGATTGAATCTTATCAAATCCTTCCATCCCCTGCCAGACGCATATTTGGCCTGCCAGAGCTTCGCCCATGGAACCTGTGGTTTTACCAGCCAGTTCCACCAATCCTTTGCGCCCAGGGTATTGTTGTTGTGCAGTGGGTCCCTTAGGCCTAATCCTCCAACGGTCTTTTGCTGGCATACCTCTGACCATTTGACTAAGGCCCATTTCCTATTTAGACCCGACGAGCCCCAAAGAAAGTTCCGCTGCAGATTACGTATGCCTTTGAGGACCCATTTTGGGGCTGCAAGGATAGAGAAGAGATAAAGCGGCATAGTTTGTAGCACAGATTTGATCAGGGTGAGACGGCTAGCAATGTTGAGAGACCTATACGTCCAAGAGGAGAGACGGGCTTCGAGTTTATCCAAAAGCGCTCTCCACGATGCATGTTTAAGAGCTAAGAGCATAAGAGGTGCGTCCAGATATTTGGAGGGAAGCGAGGCAATGGAAAAACCTAGGATTCTGGCAATATTTCTCTGAGTGGAGACAGGGGTATTAAAAAAGAAAAGCTGAGATTTAGAAGCGTTTATGGAAGTGCCTGAGGCTTCAGAGAACAGATCAAGCAGGGTCTTAAAGGAGTTAGCTTCAGCAGAGGAGGGATGACCAAAAAGCATTGTGTCATCAACAAACTGCTGGTGCGAAGATGGTGGGAGGCCATGTAATGCAATGCCTTTGATGGTCTTTGAGGTAATAGCATGATGCAGTAGACGACTGAGACCTTCTGCCATAAGGATGAAGATGAAAGGGGAGAGGGGATCCCCTTTCCTTATGCCGCGAGATGATCGGAAGGGCCGTGAAGGAGAGCCATTGAGGAGGATGGAGAAGCTGGGAGAAGATATGAGGTTCATTATCCAGCGAGTCCAGGTGGGGCAGAAACCAAAGGCAAGAAGCTTGTGCTGAATATATTCCCAGCTTAGATTATCAAAAGCTTTTGATAGATCAAGCTTCATTAACATACCCGGCTTTTTGAGAATCTTTAAGGAGTGGATAATCTCATTTGAAAGGATGATGCCGTCTAAAATTTGGCGACCTTCTACATACCCTGTTTGCTCTGGAAGAATGAGAAGAGGTAGCAGGGGTTTGAGTCTATTGGCAATAACTTTGGAGATGAGCTTGTAGATGACATTCCATAGGGCGATGGGCCTGAATTTGTCCGGCGTGTTGGCTTCCTCTCCTTTGGGTACAAGAGCAATAAAGGTGGAGTTCAAGGAGGGGAGGAGCCAGTGCATCGAGCGGGATTCCTCTACTAAATCCCAGACTTCGTTTCTGATAAGATCCCAAAATTGATGAAAAAAGTTAGAGGTAAAGCCATCTGGACCAGGAGCCTTACCATCTTTAAGTTCCGCCATTGCATCCTCCACCTCTTGCATGGAGACCGGTTGAAGAAGGTTTCTGTTGTGGTCGGCTGTGATGAGCTTTGGAATGTGCCTTGTGACCTCTTGGATAGCAGCTTTTCTGCTTCTGGTTTGCTCAGTGAGCATGTCCTGAAGGTAATCTCTGAGCTCCTTTTCCATGTCTTCATGCCTCTCTAGTTTCTCCCCCTCATTGTTATTGAGGAAGACTATATTATTGCTCATTCTTCGCTGGATCGTGGTTCTATGGAAGAATTTGGTGTTTTCTTCCCCTTCCTTGAGCCATTTTATTCTGGACTTTTGGCGCCAGAGGATTTCTTCTTGCGATCTTCTTGCTTCTAAGGCTGTCCAAAGGGTTTGTTCTTTATTGTCAAGTTCCTCCGTTCTGCCTGCTGTGATGATAGTTTGCTGAAGAATACTAAATTCCTGCTCTAGTTGTTTCCTGGATTCCGTGATGTTGCCAAAATGGTTCTTGTTCCAGGCCTTCAACACTTGCTTTAGATGTCTTAGTTTCTGTTGGAACTTGTACATTTTGGCGCCATCTGGAGGAGTGAAGGTTTTCCAAGCGGTCTGGACTACTTCCTTGAAGTTTGGGTGGCTGGTCCAAAAGGCTTCATAGCGAAAAGGTCTGTTGCTTTGATTTCCAGGACGGGTCCATTGCAGCATAATGGGCCAGTGATCCGATCCTCCTTGAGGCAGAATGGAGGCATGAAAGTCCCCTCCCAGATGTATGGCATTGTCTGAGAGTAGAAATCGATCAAGATGTGAGGCGATGTTGTGAACACCTCTACGCTTGTTCGTCCAAGTATAAATACCATTAGAGGTTTTGACATCGATAAGATGGTTACTACTAATGAATTAGCTGAATCTGGTGTTGTCTTCTTCTAGCTTCATCCGTCCTCCTTTTCTTTCCTCTAGGTGAGTGAGCATGTTGAAGTCGCCTCCACTGATCCATAGGGGGAAGTGCCTGGATGAATTTAAGCTTGATAACGATTCCAGTGCTTTTAATTTGAGTTGTTGATCCTGGGGAAAATAGGCATTGGTTAGATGCCCATGGATATCCATGCCAATGAGATGAAACGTGGCCTAGATGAAACAGCGGGTCGCATGGAAGTCTTGCAATATCAGAATCTACGGATTCCAAACTATGGCTAAGCCTCCTGATGCGCCTAATGCGTCTGTAGAAACAGATTGACTTCCACTCCAAGCTTTATTGAGGAGCTGCTCCAGTGCCGTGGAGGTGCTCTTAGTTTCCTGGAGAAAGACTACTGCTGGTTTTTCTGTCTGTATCATGTTTTTTAGCATTCTGTGCTTTGAGGAACCGTTGAGCCCTCTCATATTCCAAGATATAAGCTTCATGAGGAACTATGCGGGAGGGCCTTGTAGAACTTTGTTAATTTCGGGAATCTTCCAGATTCCATTAGTTGTTCTCCTAATATGACTGTTCTCTGCAGATCGGTTTTGCGCCCTCTTTTCTTCATCTCTTTTAGGATTTTTTTTCCATCCCATGGACTGCCTGCTTGTATTCCTAGGCATTTCTTGTGTTGAGCTTTGTTCAGTACCCTTTCCAGTCTTTCTATTTCCCCAGGGGGGATGGTAGTATATGCTTTTTGCTTACAAGCATCTTCCAATTTGTGAATGTCTAGCCCATCCAAGCTTACATTCTCTATGTCTTCTTCCATGCTGATGGGAGTACTCAGATGATCGTCTAGGATCTCCTCATGGAGGCTGAGAGCTAGAGCAGCATCTAGATCCATATCGGAGGGCTGTAAATATGTAGCTATCATTGGAATTTTTAACTTAGATTTAAGAGGAGCACCGATTATCTCTGAAGCAGAGGGGCGCGGAGTATTTTTAAGGAGAGGCTCAGCAGAAGGAGGTGTCTGAGAGGCTTGAGAGTCTTTTTGAGGCGGAAGGTCAGAGGGATCTTGCGGGGTGAGAATCTGGTATCTGTTCGAGGAGTCCAGATTCTTATGGCTAGGGAGGACATCTTTTTGCCCGTTGGACGTTGAGGGGGCTGCATTCGGTTTCTTAGCATGTCTACGGCGGTGTGATACTTTGACAAACCCCTCTGAGTCTTTGGAGATCTCATTGGTGGAGGATTGGATCTGGACATTCAAAGGGCATTCTCTGAACAGATGTCCATGTACATGGCATTTGCGGCAGCGAAATGGGATATGTTCATAATCAAGAGGTTGATCCCATTCCTAATCATCATGATAGAGGCTTACCTTTTCTGCGAGGGTCTTCTTGAGTTGCATCTGGACACAGATCCTTGCATAGGAGGTGAACCTTCGATTTTTGGTTTCCTCTACCACCTTGATGAAGGTTCCAATGCGGTTGCCAATGTCCTGTAGAGTTTCTTCTCTCCAATACTCCGTGGGCAATGAATACATGCGAATCCCGACCGGTACATGGCTGAGGTCTTCGGTATCTGGGTTGAATCAAGGTTTCCAATCCCGTAAGAAGAGACCCGCTGAGTTGAAGAAATAGGGGCCGCCCTCAAATACTCTTGTTTTGTCCTCTATGCAGGTGAATATTACTGTGAAGAAGCCTTTAGGACCCAGAAGCAGGGAGACATGTCCTTTTGGCTTCCACTTGGAGTCCACCCAACCATGCAAGGCTTTTTCCGTTGGCCAGAAGCCTAGAAATTTCCCAATGAGCACGTGGTCCTTCATGTACTGTATTTCGCCATTGATTCTGTGGCTTGGAAGCTCCACTCTGATTCTTTTCGGTGCTTTGGGGATCCATGTAGCCGTTTTTGTCCGTGGTGATGACGCCTTTGGACTTTCTGGCATTTCTTCATCATTGCATGCATTTAGTTCTGGAACGACTGGTTGCTCAGAGCTTTGTCCTGGCTCAATGTTAAGATTCTGAGAGGCCTTGGTTGTTACTGGTGCGCCGTCATCTCTGAAAGGATCGCTAAGAGGAGGGGAGGGTTGGTT
>APFE030088700.1:0-16162 GCA_000404065.3 Pinus taeda
GTATGTGAAAGGCACTCTAAATTTTGGTATTCATTACTACTCTTCTGAAAAGTTCAATCTTGTTGGATTTAGTGATTCAAATTGGGGAGGCAGTCTTGATGACCGTAAGTCCACATGTGGAAATTGTTTCTCTTTTGGTTCTCGTTTGATTACATGGAGCTCAAAAACACAAAGCATTTTTTCCCTCTCATCCACAGAAGCGGAGTATGTTGAAGTTACCTCACCAGGTACACAAGCTCTTTGGCTCAGAAAATTTTTGGAAGAAATTGGAGAAAAACAAGTTTGGAGGACTTGTTTATAAATAATATTAGGTAAAAATCAAATATTTAAATATAAAAAATAATGAATTTGTTTTTTTTTTTTATAATTTCAAAATTTTATTTTTATTTTTTACAATAAATTTATTCATCAATCAACCAATTTCCTCCTCGCCATTCTTGAGCAGGACGCAAGTCGGATGGAGGAAAGGCAGTCAAAATACATGTGTGTGAGAAGGAAACCTCCTAGAGGTTATTATTACCTTCTGAGGCTATGAAGCCAGGCCACCAACAATTACTTTCTCTAGCCTCTACTGCCATTCCATGGAAGAAATCTACTGGTAGTGGTGTGCGTGGCGGAATGGGTCTTACGTGACTAAGAACCACCTCCACCAACAAATTTTCCCCCTCCCTTATAAATTTCTTAAGCTTTGGCAGAGACTTTTCATTAGTTTTTAAGATCTTTAAATTTATCACACAAATATTTCCGTTAATGCTTCTAAAGACCCCTTCAACCCTTGAACTTTTAGATCCTCCCACATCACAATACACCTCCACCTCTACTTGCATTCCTTCTTTGACAACCATTTTCCTGTAAATTAATTCCATGACATAAATAAATATTAAATTTCTAAAGAAATTCTTTGGCCTAAATTACATGAGATTACATTTGTGACCCTTTCACAACCAACCAACCAACTAGTGTGGTTCATCCTTACTAAAAGTTGAACCACACTGGTTTCAAAAATATCACAACTGTGATGTGATTTACCCTGAAGAATTTTTCATAAACTTAATATGGATCACATAAGCCTCAATTCAACATAAATATTTTTACAAATAAATTGCAAAACATAAATAAATATTTTTGTCACAAACATTTGAAAATTACCTCCCCCTTGGCATAATGAATCCGGAAAAAAATCCTCACCTAATTCTAAAAATTCAGCTGGATAGCCTTCTTCGTATAGCCACCGAAACAAAAATCTCTAACCCTCAATCTCCAAAGTGATTTCAAATTAGGGAAAATCTCCAACCCTCTCTCTTCATTAGTGTAGGTAGGGCTCCTTTTATAATTTTAAATTGAGCAAAATCCCTAACCCTCAATCCGCAACCCTTTATCTCCTACTTAAATGACTGCCAGAATTATATCTTAGCCCCACTTTATCTCCAACTTAAAAGACGGCTAGGATTTACTTTATCTCCAACTTAAAAGAAGGCTAGGATTAAATCCTAGCCCCATTAGGTTAACCCTATTTAAATTAATGGCTCAGATTGGATCTAAGTCACTAAAATAATTAAATATTTAAGCTTTCAAATTTTTTCAACTATCTAAGAATAATTAATTCAATTAATTAATTTATTTTTACTGAGTTAAGTTTAAGAAGGAAATCTTATTAGTTGCTAGAAATTTTAAATACAAAATTAACACTTCTCATCCCAAGAAAGGGATTCTACTCCACCCAATCTATCTCACAAATGGTACCCGATATCTATATTTTTGGACATCTTTGGATATGTTTAATTGCCATAGGAAATCATTGGGGTTCCCATTTGAACACCAAATAATCTTGTGACCATTTTGTAAGGCATATGGCTTCACAACTCACTATATTATTTCATGTACGCTTTCGCTAAGTTAAGTGGTACTAAGTAGGTAATAGATGATCCTAGGTATGATGGTACTCTTCTTGTCCATTATACTCCTAACCTAATATCCATATATTTAGCCTCTAACTATACTCCACCAAGTCTAACATACAAGATTCAATACTCCATTAGATGTGTCATGTACTTGAGCAAATGTTTGAATGCTACCAAATCAACCCTCCTTGGCTCTACCATGAAATATCCAAGTGTGTTTTCAACATAAATAAACATTCCATGCAATATTGACTAGATATTACTCTAATCACCTCCTCATCAAAGAGATTGAAGGAATATCTCACTCCTCCTCCTCATTACAAAACTATGCCCTTAATGCTAGTGCTATGGATCCCTCCTAATTCTTGATAATATATTTCTCTAGATCCTCTAACACTAATATATTCCACACATGCAACCTGCTAAAGGTCTTGTACCCTCTAACCTGTGAAGTATTATTGTATCAAACAAACATCCCCTTTCTTACTAAGGCTCCATTTATAATACTTTTCTCAAATGGTATGTGGACATTAAATGTATCACCAAAGATGAGAAATTGGGTCTACTCAATTTCACTCCTTTGAAATCCTACTAAGCATTCTAGTCCCCTAAAATATTTTGAGGACACATATTTTGTAAATACACAAATGTGTTGCAAGTATCTACCCCAAAGAACATAGGCAAATTCTTATCGTGGATCAAAGCCCTCATTTCCCACAAGAAGGCCTTATTTTTCCTTCCAATAAATCCATTCTACTTTGGATTATATGGCAATGTCAACCCTTGTTCGATTCCTCTCTCCTTACACAAATTCTCAAATTTGTTGGAGGGATACTCACTCCCATTATATCATCTAAAAAAATTTATTTTCTTCACAATTTGGTTTTACACAAGCACCTTAAACTCTTGAAACTCACTCAACACCTCATGCAAGGCCTCTAAGAATTATGCACATGACCTTAGAGACATAATTACTATAAATGTCACATAATATAAATATCATGTCACAAAATCCATTGGCATAGGACCATACACATTAGAATGAGTCAAGTGGGACACACCCTTGGACCTCCTATCATTGAACAAAAATGTAGCACTGTGATATTTTTGAAGTGCACATCCCTTACACACTTCATCCTTATATACAATCAATTTTGAAAGACCACTCACCATATCACATACAATTCTAAAGCATTGTAGTGAAACTCACCCATCCCCTTGTTTCATAGCTCACATATGTTGCGTTATCCCCTACAATGTCCCACACTGAGGAGGAGATCGAAAGAGGTAACTTCAAACCACTTGCTGTTCAAAAACTAGCTGTTCTAAACAAGAGAGTGATCTCTCTAAGTATTTCTCACTCAATGACTCGAAGAGAAATATATTTTAGGCTAGATGTATAGGTTTTGTTTGAGTGTTTGGAATTGAGGGTTTTTAGGTTGCTTGACCAGAAATGAGAGCAAGAAATGTTAAAATAGACCACCAACCTATATTAGCAGTAGAACAATGTTAAAATGGTGGAGGAAACAACTGCAGGGGGCTCACAACCTTGGAGAGATGATGGAGCACCTCCATGGTATATGCGTAGCAGAAACATAGTTATTTGTGTAGCACAGTTTGATAACTCGAGTTATTGATGCAAAAAACTCTCTTTGTATGAAAGGATCACCTTGATTGGATGAGATGGAGTGTTGGAAAGTTGAATGAGCAAACGGGGAGTGAATGAGAGTGAGTGATGACCCTTTATAAGTGGAGAAAATTGATTTTCCCTTTGCAAAATGATAGTGGACCCACAATAACATTTTTACTTGGACATGACACTTTAGTTTTATGATTTTATGATGGTATTTCTTTTGAGAAAATGAAATAAACAACATGACTTTAAAACCTTGGTTACCAAGTTGATCTCTACTATTCCTCATAATATGATTTGTTATAATATGATATGTTATGCCATGAGAGAGGCGTGAGAGAGTAAATCGAGCTTCCCTTTTTCCATTTGGCCTGTTAGGTTTTCGTTGAGCTTGCTCTTCAAATGCTTGACTCTAACTTAGGATACTTTGTTTATTGTGTAGTCATGCATAACCATATGCCTTGGAAAGTTATTGGCCATGTTTTCCTTCTTAAGGAGCTTCTCAAGGTGTCCATTGATCTTATCAAGCCAATATACCCTATCTCCATTGATTTCTCTAATGATTAGGTCATCTACCATAATCTGTTCTTTTGGTGGAGAAACCTCACTTTGTAGCTCAAGTGCTATCTTGGATGATCTTGTTCTTGGTCTCCCTAATGTACTTTGTTTTCCTTTACCTTTTAACACTTTCATTTTAGCCACTGCTTTCGCCCTTGCATCTTCCTTCCTTGAAACAACTCCCCGTTTATCTTGGATCATTTGGTTCACTTTCAATTGCATATTCTCTTGCTACAAGAATGTTATTACAGTATTTACCTCTACCAATTTTCCTTCCAATCTCTTTATCTTAGCCTCCTTATCCCTTATGATCTCATCTTCAATTCTATCCTAATATACTTTCTCCATATCTGACATATTTGTACCTCGATGAGAGGACTCCTCATGCTTTGAGAAAATTGTTTGTTCACATGTTGTAGGCTTGGCCCTTTCAATAATCCTTTGAGAAAACACAAGCCTATCACCTCTCGCATATGTCTCAAATACTTCTACCCTATCCTTCATCTTGGTTGGTCTGCTTGAAGAAGCAACCTCTTACCACACTCATGAGCTTGAAGGTGTTTTTTCACCACTACACCTAGGAGAAGAATATGGAGGAAAATATCAACTTAAAAATTGATCCCAAGAGAGATTTTCTTGTGCTAACTCATGAAATGCTAGCACTTTCACTAGGCCATGATGAAACAAACTAGTATGGTGATTCTCTCTGAGCTTTTGCACCTTTTCTCTCATTTTAATCACACTTTTGTACAAATAATGAGACAAATTGATTTGCTGAACATTAGTGAAATTCATCAAAAGCTTCATGTGTTACTTATACACCCTAGAATATCTACTCTCACATGTGAATTTCTTCATGATCATTTTCATCAGAGGGGTATATCTATCCAAAAAATGCTTGAATGGAAAAATATATGTTGAAGCTACCTTGTAAGGTTCCTTTAGGTACTTCTTGTAATTTTGAAGGTCAAGGTCTTCTCTCTTAAACCAAATCTCTCGAGCATTTGGAATCCCTGCAGCTGCAGAGATAATTTTGCATGAAACATTGAATTAAGCTCATGCTATGGTCACTTTGTTCTTTTAAGTTTGGTGGCAAAAGAACTAGTCCATTGGTCATGATACTCCAATTCTTCAATTCTTTGGAAAAATGTAATACAATGTGCATCTTCAAATGATCTTAAAATGAAGGGAGATGAGTAGACCTCATGGGTTGATGTAGGTTCATGTACGGTCACATGTCCACCCCTATGCTTCCTTTGTTCATAGTTTTCAGATTCCATGTCAACATTTAGCTCTTAGGATAGAAACTAGGGTTTGACTATGAGAAAACACGCAATTATCAATAAATGTGAAGGAGTTTTAGGGAAATGAGGGGGATAGGGATATGAAAAAATTCCAAGAAAATTTGGGGGGATAGTGAGGGAGTTTAGGAAGTTAAGAAAGGTGGAATTACAAGATTTGGGTGACTGGAAGCTTTCCAAATAAGGAAAAGAGAGTCGTCTAGTTTAAAAGGTGTAGTTTATCCACGGTTTAGGTAGAATTGATGAATTTTGAGAGTTGATTTGATGGAGAATGTCTAGGAGGGTTAGTTTAGGATATATGATGGTGTAAAAATAGATGGATATAGGTTTTAGCAGCACTTTGACATGAAAGTAATGAAAACCTTGTTAACTATATTCCAAAAACCCGAGGAAGTAGACATGAGGCATAACAAGCACAACTTAGAGGAATGAGACAAGATTTAAACCTTAAGATAGACCACCAACATGTATTAGAAGTAGAACAATGTTAAAATGATGGAGGAAACTATTCAGGGTGATCACAACCTTGGATAGATAATGGAGGAGCTTTGTGGTATATGCATAGTAGAAACATAGTTATTTGTGTAACACAGTTTGAGAACTCGAGTTATGGATGAAAAAACTCTCTTTGTATGACATAATCGCCTTGATTAGAAGAGATGGAGTGTTGGAAAGTTAAATGGGCAAATTGGAAGTGAATAAGAGTGAGTGATGAGCCTTTATAAGTGGAGAAAATTGATTTTGGATGGAGACTTGGCTAAGGAGGAGGAAAACCAACAGGAGCATGCGGTGATAGTTCAGAGGATAGCAAAGACAGTTTCTGATGGAGGGAAGCAAAGGAGGGATCTCGGCTCCCTCCTACAAGGATGCGGTATCCACCAAAGGCAAAACAATGGAGTTAAACAACAAAGTTGTCATTGGGGAAAAAAACAGAGATGATGATAAGGGGACAAAGGGGACTAAGATCATGCTAAACAGTAGCATAAGGGACAAGGAGGAAGAAGACAAAACTCTTGGTTCACAAAACCAAGGTAAAAGGGACCATGCAAGCCTAAATTTGAAATCACTCCAAGAGTAATATTAAATGATCCTGCTCTGCAAGCACACAGAGAACACACGGCGAACTATGCCATTGTTTGTAAATTCATGGGACTATGGCCCACTGAAAAAGCTTTACAAATGTGGATCAAGTATCATTGGAAGCCCAAAGGAAGCATTGACCTACATCTTGGGTCAAAGGGATTCTTCAAACTGGTGTTCTCAAACGTTGAAGACAAAGACAGAATATTCGAAGGAGGACCTTACTTTTATGCAACAGCTTGTCCCTATATGAGGCCTTGGATGATGAACTTCATCAGAGAGCAGGAGACCTTCACCTCAGTTCCAGTATGGGTAAGGCTATATTCTCTACCTCTTGATTATTGGTAAACTGAATCACTAGCAGCTATTGGTAATAAAGTAGGACGTTTTGTCAAAGCTTCTGAAGCCAGAAGAAGAGGGAAATATACTTCCTTTGTAAGAATATGTGTGGAAATAGATCTATCACAAGCTCTTCCGGATGAGGCTAATTTGGAAGTTTTTGATGACAAGTGGGTGCAGACCATGGACTACGAGCATATCCCATTCAGATGCCATATATGCCATGAACATGGACATCTCTTTAGAGATTGCCCTCTCGGTAGTAGACAACAAATAATACCTCAATAATTTGAAGGATACATAAAGCTTTCAGAAAGTGGCAAGCAGAAGTAAAGGGGGAAAAAAGGGAATGAAGCAACAACAAAACGAAAGGCAGAAATTAATTCAGAACAAGTTTCAAGTGTTGGATGAGAATGAAGAAAACACAAAATATGATCTATCTCATGAGAAAGATCCTAATGAAAAAGAAAAGGAAGAAGATAGAAAACACTCTCAAGATATGGTACATCAAAATGAGACTACTATGAGTGATGCAGAAATGGAAATGGGCTAGGAAATGACCTAAAGCGAAATAGATCTAGAAGATCATGAATTAAAGGAAATTCTAGACAAGGAAAACCTGGATCTGGAAGGATTCTTGAGGCAAGGATCCAAGGGACGAATACAATCAATACCTCTGGAAGAATTCTCTCAGATACAATAGTTATTTTTATGGAAAACCTAGGAAAGAGGGTCGGATAAAGGTAAGAGTATTCACAAGTAGGAGCACAAAGGTGTGTAAACTATGAAATCAACCCCAAGATTAGCATCTAGAAATCCAGGAAAGAATAGGGGCAGGAAAAATCAAAATGAGCTCGTGATGCAGTGTGGAAAGATAATGATAGATTCGGGTAAGATGAAAGACCTAACCAGGTACTCTTTCACAAATCTTTAATTATGAATTTCATATCTTGGAATATCAGAGGTCTAGGCAGTAAAAGAAAACAAAGAATGTTAGGTCAGAGAATGAAACTAGCAACACTTGATATAATCTTTATTCAGGAAACAAAATGTTCCATTCAAAAGTTAAAGAAAATACATAGCAAATGGATGTACAGATTTGAGTTTCTTGAAGTGAAAGAAGAAAACACAGTGGGTGACATATTGACTCTATGGAACCCCCACAGAAATAGTATATTAGATGCGGATGCATCAAGAAATTATTTATCTGTAATTTTTAAACCAGTGAGAGTTGTGGACACTTTACTCGCCACAAATGTTTATGGGCCACAAAGAATAGATGAGAAACTAAGACTACTAAAATCCTTGGCAGAGCTTATAAGCAGACATGAAGAAATACCTTGGGTCTTGGGAGGAGATTTTAATATGATTAAATCACTTTCAGAAAAAAAAGGAGGCATCAGATTGCTAGATAAAGAGTCTGAATTGTTCCAAACCTTTACAAATGATATGAATCTGGTTGACTCGGCAATGCATAATGGCCTTTATACTTGGAACAACAAAAGAGGAGGTGAGGCTGAGGTCACCTCCAAGTTTGATAGATTTTTTATCTCAGAGGAGCTTATGCTATCAAATAGAGAAATAACAGCTAAGGTTCTCCCCTTGATCACAGAGGGTTTTGATAATGACAAAAGTCAGCAAGTTGATAAACACCATCAAGAATGGGAGAAATTTTTCCAACAAGAGGAAATATTTTGGAGGCAAAAGTCTCAAATTCAATGGCTCAAAGAAGGGGATCGTAATACTAAATTTTTTCATAAATCCACTATAGCTAATAAGGCTCACAACAGAATCTCTGTGATTTTTAATGACAAAGGGTAGCTCCAAACCTCTCACAAGAGTATCGAAGAAGTGTTGGCTCGACATTTCAGAAGTATCACTAAGGAAAATATTCGAGACAGGGAGCAGTGCATCAGAGAAATTGCAAAAAACATCCCTAAGTTGGTGACTAGCGCTGAGATCAAGTATTGCAGCAATAATGCTGCAACTCCTGGGACTACCTTCTTTACTTTTATCAACCCGGTAGTTCGTAACAAACTTGAAAGCGATAGTATTGTATGCACAAGTAATAGCTCTTTCCGCAACTGTCACTTGGTTAGCTAGCACAAGTTCGCTAGGGGCTCAAGCCAACTTCTATGAGCTTTGAGAAGAAGCTTGTTAACTGATGGATGGAAGCTAACTCGAAGGAAGCTAATCTTCCTACAAAAATAAATTGAAAACTGAAGGAAAGCGCAAACCCTAGCAAACCCTAATTCTACCAGCTAGTCCTACTAATGCAAAGAAGAGAATACAAGCTACTAAAAGAGATTCCATTACTTCTAGGAAGGTAAAATACACGTTTCTAGACTACCTCTATCTGAAGAAAACATATTTTTGTATTTTTGAATCGGTCGTCAAATTTCTCATGCATAGGCTTTCACTGTTCTTGACTGTGCAGAGGTGGATCGATGAGGAGAAATGCTTGGAAGAGGTCGGGAAGGTTCAGAGAGGGCCTAAGGTGTCCCTAACACCCTTTGACAGAGTTTCACATAGTTGTGGCTATCAAGAAACCTCATATGTGAGCTTCTACAGGAAGTCTGCATGGGTTCTACAGGATGTTTAGGAATTTCTACAGGAAGTTTAGAAATGGGATTTTGGAGGATGGATGAGTGAGTAAAAATGAAGGAATGGGTATGGAGGTAGATAGGGGTCTGAAGTGGTCCAAGGACTGGTGGATGGAGTTGGGGGAAGGTGTAGATGGCTGAATTTGCTCAAAGAAGGCTGAAACAATGGTTGCACGAAGAGGTAGGGTTATGTGGGCAAGATGACAAACATGGGGTGAGAAACCCAGTTAGGAGATGGAACAGAAGGTTCTGATGAAGTTTGGGTGGATGAAGTGGTAGAGGTGCTCTGCACGGTGTATTTCCAACTGAACCAACAAAGACTTGCATGTAATCACAGTCCTAGTTATACCAACCTAATCTAATCTAGCTAATAGTAAAGTGAATGAACATATGCTTTATTTGCAAGGGAACCATATATATTAACTATGCAACGAAACATTTCAAAGATCTGAACACGTAACCAACATCTGAAAATGAAAATCGTACACTAGTGATTGCATGGCAAAGGAAAAATAGTGTTTTTGTTTGGGACAACAAGGTTACTTTGATCCCAGCCCCTGATCCTATGAGGGAGAGGCGAAACCAAAGGTGCTCATTAGCCTTTTGCTAGAGCTTTTTTCCTTGTTGATATCCTACCGACCTAATCTAAACATCAAAATCTTTTCTAACCATCAACAGTGACCTAGTTAATCATCACAATTTAATGTGCCTAATCAAAAATAAATATTGCAAATGCATAAAGGAGAAACAACGATGCATAAAGGAAAAATAACAATACATTAAAGGAGGCCTTGGCTCTCAGGTTGGGCCAAACCCTAAGAGCTACGGCTCCTATAAATAACTCAAAGCTGATACAAAAGAGGACTGCTTGTCATTATCAAAAAATAGTCATCAACCGAAAGTTATGCCACAATGGCTACAAGCAAATGAGCTGAAAGTGACAGCACTATAGTGCAAAAAATGCAATGGTTTCAAAAGTAAACTACGAAGTCTGAGGCCTTCTTATTTATACATCACGAGGGGCCTAGCAGGCCTCCTAAATTCAAGGGACTCGGCTGTCCCAACTGATAGTAGACAGTCCCTTTCCAAAAATCTGCTTGGCTGCCTTTAGGATCCGTTTTGGTGGCCTGTGAGCTTGGAGTTAAGGGTGGATATCCCGAGGAAGGGCCATTTAATGTCAAAGACAACCCCCTACGAATCCTCATCTCAAGCTTGGCTTTCACATAGCCCATGATTGCTTGGTTTTGCTCCAACATTTGTCCAAAAAACCTGAAATAACCACGTATTAGCCTCCTAGCTAGAGTGACCAACCTTATTCGTTCAAACGACATAAACATTCTAAAAAAATGTATAATCTATGAAAAATGGAGGATTGAACAAGGACAATTAGGAAAAATGAGCCCAATAAGTTACCCAATTTGGGGCTCATCATCACCCCCCTGCTAAATGGGTTTCTCATCCTCTGAGCAAGTAGTCCAGCTCCTTGTCCTTAATTGCTTTGATCGCCTCCCTCACATCCTAGGCTTCTGAAGTAATATCTTCTTCGCTATCATGGAATCCGACCTTCCTTTCCACCTCTTGCCACTGCTTATGGTCCTCTTCTTCTGTGCCTCCTTCTAGCAACCCCAAAAGCAAAGGTGGACTTAACTTGAGGCTTATCCAGCTGGCCTGAAGATTCTACATAGACTTTTTGTAGAGAGGCACTCATGCCAAGGCCTCCCTCATTCTACTTGGGGTGTGGTATTCCCTCATTTTGAGGTTGTGGGACAACGTGTTCCACTTACGGGTGCAAGCATGAACACAGTTGTCCCCCAATAGTCGCTCCATGTCCTCAAAATGTGCTATGGCCTGAGCTTGATGATCCATGTACTCTAGCAGGGCCTGAGAGTTGTTTGCTAGGTGCTGGTGGGCGGATATCAATGCTGAGGGGTCCCCTGGTTTTGCTCTAATCAACAGTGGTTCCTGTAGTTCCCGGTACATGACATTTCTGACCTCTACTGCTCTCTTTTCTTCATGGTTTAGCAATGAGGTCATGGCCATAAGCTGCATGTCCCCTACTGCTGTGTTGGGGTCCCACGAGGTCATGTTGGGAAGGGACAAATTATGAAGGTAGAACTCTGATAGCTTGGCCTTTTCTTCTGACGAACTACTGTTACATAAAGCCATGAATTGTTGGGGGTTTTGGATTTGGGTGAT
This sequence comes from Pinus taeda, assembly GCA_000404065.3. Taxonomy (NCBI): domain Eukaryota; kingdom Viridiplantae; phylum Streptophyta; class Pinopsida; order Pinales; family Pinaceae; genus Pinus; species Pinus taeda. The sequence goes on from APFE030088700.1 coordinate 11,612, forward strand.
ACCCCTCTGTGCCGAAGTGTTGATCTAAAATTGCATCCATTTATCCTTGAGGTATAGAGCATAGGATTTGGTCGGCTGCCTACATTACAGAGCTTCCATTGCCCAACTGGCCATGCAGGCCAGTTGGGCCTCCTTCTCTTGTATCTGCTGCTTTAGAAACTGTATTTCTAGGCCTGCTTGCAATTCTCTTTCATGTAGTTTCCGGTTTAGTGTCTCAAGTTTAGCTTGCATTCCTTCCTTTCTTTGAGGCTCTTTTGTGGTATCTTTGGCTATTGTGGTCTCCTCCTGTTGCTTCTATTCTCCCAAGAGGTGAGGCCTGTCTTCTTTCCTCTGTCCTTGTGACTGTAGTTGTTGTCTAAGTAGCTCATTCTCTTCTCGTAGCTTGGCCTGCTGGTAGCTCTCCACATGCCGTACCCTTGCCAATTCTCTTTGGGCCTCCTTGAGCTTTTCCTCCATATTACCTATATCTGCCACCCCCTTGGATTTAGCGATCTTCATCCAAGTGTGGGTCCTTACTCTTTCTTCCTCTAGTGCTAGGAAAAGTGGCACAATGAATTTTTGAGGAATGATTTTCCCGGCCTCTAAGAAGTTATAATAAGAAGCCCAGGCTAGGCTGAGGGCTCAGTTCCATAGTGGTATCATCCTTCTCTTCCTCCAATGATGACTTGGCTGCTTTTTCCTCCATATTTTCCGTCTCCTTCATCCTAGCCAATGTTTCCTGTAGAGCAGCCTTGGCATCTTGTAGAGAGTCCTCTGAGTTCAATTTTTCCATCCTTTCTTTCCATGTGGATGTCTTCAGGCTTCCCCGCTCATATGTGATGGATGTCTTTTGTTTGGATAGGGTGTCTTCAACTGTAATTGGTCCTTTGGACTATTTCTCCTTTGGTCTACCAGTTTTAATCCTCGTGCTTCTTCTCGCCTTAAAATACATGGAAGGCTCCCTCTTCCACTTTTCTTTCTACTTTGGAGATGTGCTAAGGGCAGCCAGCACAGCTGCTGCCTCCCTACCTAGAATCTCAGGAGATTCTTCCTTCCCTTGCCCTTTTTCTAGACTTCCTGTAGAAAGTCCTGTGCTGACCGTTTTTTGGCTTCATGTAGAAACAATTTTTGGATTTCTTGTAGAAATGGCCTTCTGGCTTCCTGTAGAACCAGTTGGCACTGTTTTGGCCTGCTTGGCTAGGGGTGCCTTCTCCTTTAGCTTGGTTGTGGCTGCCTTAGGTGTGCCTTCATTTGCTTGGACTTTTTCAGTCCTTTCTGCCCTACTCTGCAATCTCTTCTCCCTAGGTGATTGTGTCATTTTTCCACCCACCATTTTGGCCTCAGCAGCTTGGCCTTTCTCTTGTTTTTCTTTTTTTCCTTGCTTTGGTGGTCTGCCCGGGGTTTCCTAACCCTTGGCTTTCTTTTCTGCCTCCATGTGCTCCTTCTCCTTGCTACTAGAGGAAGTGAGTTCCTCGGCCAAAATTCGGATATCATCATCCTTAGACATATTGCGAAAAATCTCCTAGGAGAGAGGGATAGTATAGGTATGGAGTGCATCTTCTACCAGGAGCTTGATAAGCCCATGATGGGCCAGCTGGTCTGGTTTCCCTCCCCTTAGCTTTGTGGCACACTCAATCAAGGATTGCAGGAGGAAGTAGGGGATGCTCAGCTTTTGTTCTGTGGGTAAATCCATTTTGTGCCTGAGTTCAGTTAGAAAACAGAAGTGATAACCATATACAATATTGAACCGCCGTTCACAGGTAATATATTTCATAATTTGAAGGTTGAATTCGCTCCAAAATGGTTGTAGGCTGGTTCTCTAGACCCCTTTCTTATCCTCTGAAAATTGTTCCTCTCGTAAGAAGAATTCCTTTTTAGCCTTTTCACCCAATTTCCTCTCCTCTTTATCGTAGGGTACCCCCATTGGTAGATCAGTGACTCTGCTAATGAGTTGTGAGGTGAGATTTAGGGTCAACCCTCTGAAGTTTACGGTGGCTAATGTCTTTGATTTAGGCTTCAGGGACCTTAGGGATTCTTCTGTTATTTCATCATCATGGCCTTGAATTTTTTCACAGAAGGTCATCTAGTTTGCACGGGAAAATAGGTCTACCACCTCAGGAGTTTTTCTTAGTTTCTTGGAATCTGAGGGTTCCTTTCTGATAAAACCTCCTCGCATGGTGAAAAATGCTCTGTTTTGGCTTGTGCTTTGAGCAGAAAGGGAATTCTATGCGTGTTTCCTCCTCAGAACGTCGAAAACAGTGTCCCTCATGCCACTTCGTATCAATTCCCCAGTTCTAAAACTCGATTGCCCGTGTACAGAAGGACAACTCTGCTTTCCCTAAACAGAGTGCAGAGCTAAATTTCCAGCATACACATAAGCATGTAAAATTCACATTTTTTTTCTCCCACCAGTTAGACTTGACAGTGTTTCAACTTCTCTACATGAGGAATTTTCTTCAGGACCCATGGAGAAAATCTTGGACACAAACCAACGAAGAAAATTTCATGCAACCACAAGTAAACTGCTATTTTGGATTCACAGACACACTTTCTTTTAATTTTTCCTACCCCAGCACATCGAATTCACCACCTTTTGAAATATCGTGCATGGGAATGGTGTTTGCGGGCCTACCTCTCTTAGAATTTCCAACCTCGACGTAGACAGTCCAGGTTTCCTTGTTATACCGGGTTTCCTATAGCGCTCCTTCCTGTAGAAAGATTTTCCGACTTGTGGAGGATTTCACGATGCTTCTGGACAAGTATGAGACGCAGGAGGATGTTGGAACGGGTCGAGAAGCTCAGGCTAACAAACTGCAGAGGAGGAGGACACATACTCTGCTGCAAAAACGGTTGCAAGTGAAAATGACAGCGATTCACCATGAGTTATTCGGCCAAGAAATTTGAATTACTGTGCAATTCATGGCGCAGGGGTGAGATGTCTAAGCCGATCCATTAGCTAAAGTCATAGCCATCATTCTTTGGCGTGTCTCTAACCGCAAAATCCTTTCTTCTACCATTAACTGTCGGCATTTTTGTCACACTGTCGATTCTCCCCGACTGGACACTTGCCACGTGTCAACTGCCCATCTCTTTGGAATAACCGGGCTCGTTCAGATCCCACGAGGACATCTGACTGGCTGTGGGTGGCCAGTTGACTGGCCACCCAACTTGTTCAATCCACACATTTCATATTCATGCAAATTTTAGAGTATAGTTCATGCAATTCGACAAATAAGGTTAGACACTTACCTGTGTGGCCGTGGACGTGTTTTGTAGGCTTCAGGATGTGGAATGTTGGATTTGCTTGCTGCTGCTTGGTGCACGCGCGCTGGAGATCCTTTTTCATTGGCTGATGCTGGATACAATACTTTGGGACCCGACCCTCTGGTGTTAAATGCTGCATGCGCCGGCTTCATTTGATTTGAGCTGCAGGTGTCTCCATAGTATGTGCTCCTGCCGGATCAACTGCTACAGGATTCCTGTAGGACATCTTGTAGCTGCTTCTCCTCCTGGGATGCATGATGAAATGATTAGGATTGCATTCACATATGAAGGGTCCTCATGGAGCCTTGATAGGTAAAGTGTGTGAGCCTCTATATGCTTGATTTGTCACTTGGAAAAAAAAAATTAATCTGAGGAAACAGAACTCTTTTATGACTGTGCAGGAATACCTAACTAGATTGTTGCAATGGTGGTGGAAGGAGATGAAACAAGTGGAGGGTGGAAGAAAAGAGTGGTTTCATGCCCCATCAACAGATTTCAAGCTTCAAATCCCTCTCCAGAATCGATTCTAGCCTGCCCAAGGCTCTACAAGATGTTTCCTGTAGAAATGCAGAACTTCTTGTTGAAAGTCCTGAAACTTCCTGTAGAAGGTTGAACCTTGACCAGATTGTGTCCAAATCCTGAAAAAATGAGTGTCCATGGAGGGAATGTATGTGACGATGCCTGGTAATTTGGTACGGACCCCTGTCCTTGTTTTGGGAGGCCCCCTTTCTGCACTATATTCCTGTAGCCTGCAATAATTCTTCAGAGATTAGACTTACTTCTATTCCCTTTTTTATTTCTTTTTTTTTTTCTCTTTTTTTTTTTTTTTTTTGAGAGAGAGAGAGACAGTAGGGGTGCCTCCATGAGGTTTTCACCCAAGGCTCTTTTTATTCAAATTCTTTATTTTCTGAGAGACAGCAGGGGCGCCTCCATGAGGTTTTCACCCTTACTGCCTGCCCTCAGCACCTCAGAGAGGTTTTTGTTCAGGGATATTTTTATTCCTTTTTTTTTTTGTTTTTTGATGATGATCAAGGTGTGACCGGAACAGAGGCAGAACCCTTCTCTATTACCCACACTAATTTTTCCACAGTTTCAATGAACTCCTGCCTGGAAAGGGGTTTCCTGTAGATCTTCAATCGATGCCCATTGACGAGCATGGGGATGGATTCTTCATAATGGTCCTGATAAGGACTGAACCATTTTCATTGCACTTCTCCACTGTATATGGTCCTAGCCATCTTGTCCTCAGTTTCCTTTGAAATCCATGTGTCTGGAGTCATACAGCAGCGCCAAATCTCCTGGCTGGAA